>VSMD01002438.1:0-44825 GCA_008750895.1 Mirza zaza | reverse complement strand
CATCTGTTTACATCTTCTGCTATTTCCTTCCTCAGTGTTTCATAGTTCTCCCTGTAGAGGTCTTTTACCTCCTTGGTTAAGTATATTCCTAGTTACTTTAATTTGTTTGTTGCTGTTGTGAAGGGAATTGAGTCTTTAATTTGGTTCTCACTTTGATTGTTGTTGGCGTATATGAATGCCTCTGATTTCTGTGTATTGATTTTGTATCCTGAGACTTTACTAAATTCATTTATTAGTTCCAGGAGTTTCTTGGTTGAATCTTTGGGGTTTTCTAAATATAATATCATATCATCAGCAAACAGTGAAAGTTTGATCTCTTCTGCCCCTATTTGGAAACCTTTAATTCCACTTTCCTGTCTGATTGCTGTAGCCCGGACTTCCAGCACTATGTTGAATAGAAGTGGAGATAATGGGCAGCCTTGTCTGGTTCCAGTTCTAAGTGGGAATGCTTTCAGTTTTTCCCCATTCAGTATGATGTTGGCTATGGGTCTGTCATATCTGGCTTGTATCATTTTTAGGTATGTCCCTTCTATGCCTATTTTCTTAAGTGTTCGTATCATGAAAGGGTGTTGAATTTTGTCAAAAGCTTTTTCTGCATCTATTGAAAAGAATCATGTGGTCTTTGTTTTTGCTTCTGTTTATGTGATGAATTGCATTTATAGATTTACATACGTTGAACCATCCCTGCATCCCTAGGATGAAGCCCCCTTGGTCGTGATGGATTAGTTTTTTGATAAGCATCTACATTCGGTTAGCTAAGATTTTGTTGAAAATTTTTGCATCTATATTCATTAGGGATATTGGTCTGTAGTTTTCTTTTTTTGTTGCATCCTTTCCTGGTTTTGGTATCAGAGTAATATTCGCTTCATAAAAGGTATCGGGCAGGTTTCCGTTCTTCTCGATGTTGTGGAATAGTTTCTGCAAGATAGGTACTAGTTCTTCTTTGTAAGTGTGGTAAAATTCGGGTGTGAAGCCATCTGGACCGGGAGTTTTCTTTTTAGGGAGATTTTTAATTGCTCTTTCTATTTCAGATGTTGAGATTGGTCTGTTCAAGGAATCTATTTCTTCCTGATTGCGCCTAGGGAGGCTGTGTGTTTCTAGAAATTTGTCCATTTCCTCCACATTTTCCAGTTTGTGTGCATAAAGATTTTTGTAGTACTCATAAATTGTATCTTGTATTTCTTTGGGATCAGTTGTGATAGCTCCTTTTTTGTTCCTAATTTGGAGCTTATTAGAGATTTCTCTTTTCTGCTTTTCGTTGACTTAGCCAGTGGCGTGTCAATTTTGTTTATTTTTTCAAAGAACCAACTTTTTGTTTTATTAATCTCCTGAATAGCTTCCCTGTTTTCGATTTCGTTTAGTTCTGATTTGATCTTGTTGATTTCACTTCTTCTGCTGGGTGTGGGGCTGGTCTGTTCTTTTTCCAGCTCTTTGAGTCGTTTCATTAGATTGTCTATTTGTGCTCTTTTTGACTTTTGGTTATAGGCATTTATGGACATAAACTTTCCTCTCAGAACTGCTTTAGCTGTGTCCCAGAGGATTTGATAACTTGTCTCTCCACTGTCATTTTCTTCATAGAATTTTTTTATTTCCATATTGATTTCTTCATTTATGAAGTAATCATTTAGTAGGAGGTTGTTTAATTTCCATGTTTTTGTGTAGAAATGTGAGTTTCTGTTAGGGGTGATTTCTGCTTTTATTCCACTGTGATCTGAGAAGATACATGGTATGATTTCTATTTTTTTAAATTTCTTGAGGTTTACTTTGTGTCCTAGGATATGGTCAATCTTAGAGAATGTCCTGTGTGCTGATGAGACGAACGTATATTCAGTGGATTTTGGGTAGAATGTTCTGTAAATGTCAGTCAGATTCAGTTGTTCTAGAGTTTTGTTTAAGTCCATTATTTCTTTATTAATTTTCTTTTTGGAGGATCTGTCTTGTGCCGTCAGTGGGGTGTTGAAATCTCCGGTGATTATCGAGTTGCTATTAATCCATTTGCTTAGCTCCAGTAAGGTTTGCTTTATGAATCTGGGTGCACCTAAGTTGGGGGCATATATATTTAAAATTGTTATCTCTTCTTGTTGAACTGTGCCCTTCACCATTATATAATGACCGTCTTTGTCTTTCACTACTTTTGTTGGTTTAAAAACTAAATCGTCTGAAATTAGAATTGCCACGCCAGCCTTCTTTTGTCTTCCACTTGCTTGGAATACTGATCTCCACCCTTTTATTTTTAGTCTATATGCATCCTTGCAGGTTAGATGTGTTTCCTGAAGACAGCATATACTTGGCCTGTATTTTCTTATCCATTCAGCCATCCTATGTCTCTTGAGTGGAGAGTTTAAGCCATTCACATTTATTGAGAGAACTGATAGGTGAGGTAGGTTACTGTTCATTCTGTTGGGTTGAATGTTGTTGCTATGATTTCCGTCTTGAGCCGTTGTAATATCTGGCCATTAATCTTTGGGTTTTGGTTGTTTTTATATTCGTGGGTTATTATTATGGTGTTCCATGTGTAAAGCTGTTTTGAGTACTTCTTGTAGGGCTGGTCTTGTCTTGGTGAATTCTCTGAGCCTTTGCTTGTCTGAGAATGTCTTTATTTCTCCTTCATATACGAAGCTTAGTTTTGCAGGGAATAAGATTCTAGGCTGGGCATTGTTTTGTTTCAGAAGAGTGAGAATGGGGCCCCAGTCTCTTCTTGCTTGTAAAGTCTCATTAGAGAAGTCTGGTGTTATTCGAATAGGCTTTCCTTTGTATGTTATTTGCTTCTTTCGTCTTACAGCTCTTAGAAGGGCCTCTTTAGTTGATATTTTGGTCAGTCTGATGACTGCATGTCGTGACGTCTTCCTGTTTGCATTGAATCTCCCAGGGGTTCTCTCAGCTTCTTGAACTTGTATATCGAGGTTTTTACCAAGGCCTGGGAAATTTTCCTCTATTATATCTTCAAATAGCTTGTCCAACCCGTGAGTGTTGTCTTCTTCCCCTTCTGGCAACCCTATGACCCTCACATTAGGTTTCTTCACATAATCCCACAGCTCTTGTAGGCTTTGCTCTTTTCTCTTGTTTCTCTGCTCTATTTCTGTCACTGATTTATTTAATTGGAGGATGTTATCTTCAATCTCTGAGATTCTTTCTTCTGTTTGATGTACCCTGTTCTTGAGACTTTCCACTGTCTTTTGTAGTTCCCCAAATTGATTCTTCATTTCCAGGAGTTCGGTTAAACTTTTCTTCATTGTGTCTATTTCTTTAGTGAACTTTTTTTCTAGATCCTGGAGTCTTTTTGTGGTTTCTTCGTGTTGGTTATTGAGTTGTTCTTGCAGGTCAGTGAGTGTTCTTATGATCCACCTACAACATTCCTCTTCTGTCATTTTGGTTGCCTGATTTTGGTTGGTGTCCGTTTCTAGGGGGCTGGGGCTCCTCTTTGGGGGTGTGTTTTCTGATTGGTTGTTCATATTTCCTGAGTTCCTTCGCTGATTTCTTCCCATGTCGATCAGTTGTTGTTTCTTTTCTTTAGGTTTTTGTTTGGGTATTCACACGCCTTGTTTAGTTTCTGAGCCGGTAGGTGGTGTCTATGGGTGAGATTCGACCACTCCCTGTATAATGAGTCAGTAGGTGTCGTGAAAAGGGTGTGCAGGATGCTCTCCCTGTCAGTAGGTGGCGCTTGCTTGGAGGAACAGGCTATGCTGTTGTTTTTATGTCCTGTTATCGGCTCTTGCTCCTGAAGAGAGAACTCTAGTGCCTCAGGTGGTGGGTGGGGCCCTGGGACTTCCAGGTGTGTCCTTTTCTCCCCCTCAGTGAGGGCTGGTCTAGGAGTGAGTCTGGGCAGAGCTGAGGTGGGTAAGCCCGCCCTCAGGCACCACCAATGTCGTCAGCAGGGGTCAAAGTTCTGTTCTCTGCTGCCAGGCAAAGCCGACAGGGAGGGGCTGGAAAGGCCCTGCTCAGTCAGAGAGTCTGTGTGTGGGGGTGGGGCTGTCCGAGACCCATAGTCTAGAGCGGGCCTGGCCTCTTCCCACCATCCCCAACTCCACGGCTACTCCTGGGCCTCTGCCAGCATGCTAGACCACACGCCACCAGGCCTCCCCTGGTACTGATGCCGGCCGGGAGGTTCCCTGCACAGGAATGCCCCCTGGGCTGGGCGCACGGCCTCCCTATGGGGGGAGGGTTGCCCTCTAGGACGCTCATCTGCCCCTGAAGGCACAGACACCTCAGCAGGATTTTCACATATATCCCTTCTGTGCCCCGGGCAATGCGAGGCCTCGGTGCAAGGGATGTGGTCTGCAGGTCTGACCTCTGGGTCCCTGAGTTCAAACTATATCCCCACTAGGGAGAGCAGTGTTAGTCCCAATTCACCCACAGGGAGCCCATGCTGGGTCTATGTCTCTCAACCTCAGGGTCTGCATCGTTCTCCTGGGATCACTGTGCCAGCAGCACCTGGGAGGGCTGGCGGGCAGAGAGCTCACAGTCTGAGTTCCCCTTAGTCAGGTGTAGGGCCCCAAAAGGGAAGGTCCGGTTTCCTGTAGGTGCCTCTGGCTGGTGGCTCTATTGTCTCTGTCTCTCTGGGCAGCCGTGGGTAGGGTTGGGGGAGGGCAGGAGGAGGCAATATGGCGCCTGCCGCGTGGCTTGGGTCTGTGCACATGTAGGTGCCCCGAGGGAGTTGGGAGCCTGGTCCTGGGTCCGCTCGTGATTTACCTCTCACTGGCGACGGCCGTCGCTGGGCTGGTGTCCCCAGGTCTCTCCACTTGCTGGAGAGCCACCAGCAGTCCGAGATGCAGGGGAGGGGAAACGGCAGATCCACCTACCCTTCCCACTGGTCTCCGGGCTGCTCCGGGGGTCCCAGTTTACCCTTTCTCCAGCCCTTGACAACCTCCATTTTTCTTTTTGTTTCTATGAGTTTGACTACTTAAGATATAAATTATATTAAGTGTAATCATACACTATCCGCCATTTATTTTAGTTAGCATAATAGTCTCAATGTTTCTCTTTATCATAAGAATGTGGCAAGATTTTTCTTTTCTTTTTTTTTGAGACATGAGACACTCTACTGCCTGGAATAGAGTGCTGTGGTGTTATCATAGCTCACACTGCAGTTTCACACACCTGAGCTCAAGTGGTCCTCCAGCTTCAGCCTCCTGAATAGCTTGGACTACATTGTATACCAGTATGCCTAGCTAATTTTTCCTTTTTTTTTTTGTAGAGACAAGGTCTTGCTATGTTGCTCAGGGTTGTCTCGAACTCCTAGCCTCAAGCAATTCTGTCTTGGCCTCCCAAAGTGCTGCAATTTCAGGCACAAGCCACCATACCTGGCGTAAGATTTTCTTATTTAAGCCTGAATAATAGTCCATTGTCTGTATATAACTTGTTTTTTTTTTTTTTTTGAGACAAAGTCTCACTCTGTTTCCTGGTCTAGAGTGTCGTGGCATCAGCTTAGCTCACAGCAACCTCAAACTCCTGGGCTTGAGCGATCCTCCTGCCTCACCTTCCCAAGTAGCTGGGACTACAGGCATGAGCCACCAGGCCTGGCTAATTTTTTCTATATATTTTTAGTTGTCCAGCTAATTTCTTTCTATTTATTTTAGTAGAGATGGGGTCCTGCTCAGGCTGGTCTTGAACTCCTGACCTTGAGTGATCCGCCTGCTTCGGCATCCCAGAGTGCTAGGATTATAGGCATGAGCTGCTGTGCCTGGCCATATATATCATATTTTTTAATGTGTTCATCAGTTGGGTATCTGGGATGCTTATGCCTCTTGCTTTGTGAATAATGCTATAATGAACATGAGTGCACACATATCTCTTCCAGGTTCTGCATTGCATACTTTGGATAGATAACCCAGAAGTAGCATTGCTGGGCCATACAATAATTTTAATTTTTAATTAAAATTAAATTTTTTAAATTTTTCGAGGAACCCTCATATTTTTTATAGTGTCTGCATCATTTTCCCCCACCAGTATTTCAAATGAGTTCTAATTTCTCTACATCTTTGACAAACTTTTTTTTTTTTTTGAGACAGAGTCCCACTCTGTTGCCTAGTCTAGAGTGCTGTGGGGTCAGCCTAGTTCATAGCAACTTCAAACTCCTTGGGCTCAGCCACCTGAGTAGCTGGGGCTACAAGTATGTACCACCATGTCCAGCTAATTTTTTCTCTATATATTTTTAGTTGGCCAATTAATTTTCTATTTTTCAGTAGAGCTGGGGTCTTGCTCTTGCTCAGGTTGGTTTTGAACTCCTGACCTTGAGTGATCTTTCCACCTTGGCCTCTCACAGTGCTTATCATTACAGGTGTGAGCCACTATGTCCAGCCCAAACTTTTTTTTTAATATTGCCCATTTTGAATGTGAGGTGGTATTTCATTGTGATTTTGCTTTCCATTTTTCTTTTTTTTTAAGTTTTTTTGGAGTCTCACTCTGTTGCTCAGGCTAGAGTGCACTGGTATCAGCCTAGCTCACAGCAACCTCAAACTCCTGGGCTCAAGCAATCCTGCTGCCTCAGCCTCCGAAGTAGCTGGGACAACAGGCGTGCGCCACCATGTCTGGCTAATTATATGTGTGTGTGTATATATATATATTTTTTTTTTAGTTGTCCAGCTAACTTCTTTCTATTTTTTTTAGTAGAGATGGTGTCTCGCTCTTGCTCAGGCTGGTCTCAAATTTCTGAGCTCAAACGATCCGCTCACCTTGGTCTCCCAGAGTGCTAGTGTTACAGGGGTGAGCCACTGCGCCCAGCCCTGATCATTTCTTTTTTTTTTTTTTTTTTCTTTCAGATCCACTGAAATCATAGTGATCATTTTTTAATAGAGAACTTTCAGAAGTTCTGAAATAACATGCTTGATTTTATGTTTTAAAAAACTGAATTAGATAATTAGTATGCACTCCTCATTTATTAAAATCGTTTTTGTATGTTTCAGTTTTCTGCATGCAAATAGTTATTAGCATTTCCATCCACTGGAATCAGCCTTTATCTGAATGATAATAAAATTTATTACTAATCATTCATTTTATATATCACTTTCATTGCATATTTTACAATATCCATGTTGTTCCAATATTTAGAAATGTAAGACCTTTCTTTGCTTCTGAAAACTAGATTACACCCTTTCTCTTTTGTGTAAGAAGAGCATCAATATATTAATAACATAAAAAAAGTTTTGCTAGTATCATTTAAATGCCTAACAATATTTTCTTATCAATGCTTTTTATGAATGACTATGATATGTTTTTGCAAAATATTATTGCCCTAACTATATGCTAATGATTCAATATCTGTGTTCTTCATGGATGCATAGTCATCTTTGAAAATTATAGTTATCTAGAATTCTTCTTCAGGAATACACTATGTTTATTCAGGATTCTATGGGTTAAAGTTTCTTTTAATTCTTTTGTGTAATTTTATAGTTCTGCTTTGTTTGTTTATTTAGTTTTTGAGACAGAGTGTTACTCTGTCTCCTGGGCTAGAGTACTGTGGTATCAGTCTAGCTCACAGCAACCTCAAACTCCTGGGCTCAAATTATCCTCCTGCTTTAGCTCCCTAAGTAGCTGGGATTACAGGCACTCATCACCACACCTGGGTAATATTTTCTATTTTTCAGTTGCCCAGCTAATTTTTTTTATTGTTAGTATAGACAGTCTCACTGTTGCTAAGGCTGTTCTAGAACTCCTGACCTCAAGCGATCCTCCCACCTCGGCCTCCCAGAGTGCTAGGATTACAGGCATGAGTCACTGCACTTAGCCTCTGCTTCATTTTTTAAAGTAGGCCATCTCACCTCAGTTAACTAAGTTATTAGTTTTATGTATATTATATAGTTTTACTTGACAATATTCAACTCTTTATGCCTTGAGACAGTGTAAAGCAAAAATCAAATATAAATCAGCCTTGTATCTATTGCTGATATAATTTTCTTTGTATTTGCTTGCCTGTATAAATATTAGTCCTATTTTGTTTATGGATAGTACATTTTTTTTTTGGTTGGTGGTCAATGATTATTTTGTCTTGTCTAGGTAGATAGTCATGAAATTGTCTTAATTTCAACATGTATTTATTGGGGAATATATATTTGTGTGAAACATTTGTGTGATTTGAAGATAAATTTTGATAAGCTTCAAAACTATTTTTGGGATTATTTTTTATTGTAAAAAACATGAAATTTACAATGTTAAATACAAGTGGATTCATGAAGTACGTTTTTTGGGGGGGACTGTCTTATTTATTACAAAGATTTATCTTTATTTTAGATGTTAGAAGATTTCCTGCCTTTTGAAAGCTGAGTAATACTCCTTTATTATTTTATATCCCAAATTATATTTATCTTTTCATTTTGTGAGGCAAGTTTAGGTTCTTTTCACCTATTGGTTTTTGTGAATGATGCTGAAATAAACATGGATGTGCAAATAACTCTGTTTTACCATATATGCGAGGGATTTATGTCTGTCCTACATTTTGTCTAATTCATCTAGTTTTCTTCCTTTATGCCAGTAGCAAACTGCTTTGATTAGTGTACCTTTTGTAACATGTCTTGAGATCAGAAATTGTAATGCCTCCAACATTGTTTCTTTTTTTGAACACTGTTGGGCTCTTCATGGTACTGTGGCATTCTATATAATAATTTTGAATTGCTTTTTCTTTTTTTTTTGCATAATATGACATTAATAATTTTAAAGAGATTGCTTTGAATTTGTAGATCATTTTGGTCAGTATCAACATCTTCACAATAGTAAGTCTTCCAACCCTTGAACAGGACTATGTTCCAGAGTGTGTAATTTCCACTTATTTGTGGATTTTCTGACTTTTCTTCTGTAATTGATTTCTGGTTCCATTGCATTTTTGTTATAAATAATAGTTTGTAAGATTTTAAATTTTAAAAATTTGTAAAGGATTGTTTTCTGGGATAATAGGTGTTCTATCTGGGAGAATGTTTTATGAGTTCTTGAGAAGATTGTGTATTCTGCTATTGTGTGGAGTGTTCTTTTGACTATTAGGTGTAATTGTTTTATAATGCTTTTGAGTTGTTGATTCCTTTATTAATGTTATATCTTACTTTATTATTCATTACCAAAAGGTATTCAAGAATCCTACCATTATTATATTGCTGTGCGTTTCTTGCTTCAGTTCTGTCAATGTTTGCTTCATATATTTGTCAATCCTGATTTTATATACACCCCCCCATACACACATGTGCATATATAATATATATTATCTATGTGAAAATATAAAAATAATCATAGTTTCCAAGTAAATGAACCCATTTATTATTATTTAATATCCCTGTGTCTTTTGTGGCAGTTCTGACTTAAAGTATATTTTATAAAACAGGACAAGTTTTGCCTCAAAATGTATTGTGCCTAATTGTGACCTCAGTATTTGCATGTAGTAGTTTTTTTTTCTTGTTCTGCCACTTTTAGTCCCCTGTAGCGAGGATATAGTAGGATATTGGTTTTTATTTTCTTAAATTTTTGTCTTTATAATATTTTATTGTGAAGTTTAGTCCCTGAATAATTACATAATTTTCTGAAAGGGAAGGACTTTCTATTGCCGTGTCCCTCTTTTCCTCTCTTTCTGCTTCCCTTTGTGACTCATTGATCTTTGAGTTTCATGTTTTGAATCCTTTCATATTATTTGAGTGTGTGTCTATAGGTGTTTTCATTGTGGTTACTATGGCAATTACACAAAACTTCTTACAGTTAAAACAGTATGTTTTATTTTATTATTTCAGAATATTACAGGGGTATAAATGCTATGATCACAGAAATTGCCTTTGTATCACCTGTGCCAAAGATACAAGCATGCCCATCACCCAGACAGTGTGCACCAAACCCATTAGGTGTGAATTTACTCATTCCCTCTCTCCCCTCACCTGCATGATCCTCAATGAATGTTACTTCCATATGTGCACATAAGTGTTGATCAGTTAGTATCAGTGTAATGGTAGGTACATTTGGTGTTTGTTTTTCCATTCCTTTGATACTTCACTTAAAAAATAGGGCTCAAGCTCCATCCAAAAAAACACAAGAGGTATTAGTTCACCATTTCTTTTATGCTTGAGTAATACTCTATGGTATGTGTGTGTGTGTGTGTGTGTGTGTGTGTGTGTGTGTGTGTGTGTGTGTGAGACCACCTTTTATTAATCCATTCATGTATTGATGGGTATTTGGGTTGGTACCACAGCTTTGCAACTATGAATTGTGCAGTAATAAACATTTGAGTGCAGTTGTCACATTTATATGGAATGTCTTTTTTCTCTGGGTAGTGGAATTGTTGAATCAGCTGGGTAGTTCTACTTTTAGTTCTTTGAGGTCTCTCAATACTACGTTCTATAGAGGTTGTACTAGTTTGCAGTCCCACCAGCAGTGTATTAGTGTTCCTATCTCTCCCCATCCATGCCAATTTGTTGTTTTCAGATTTTTTTTTTTTTTTTTTTGAGTCAGAGTCTACACTAGAGTGTGTGGCATCAACCTAGCTCACAGCAACCTCAAACTCTTGGGCTCAATCTATCGTACTGCATCAGCCTCCTGAGTATCTGGGACTACAGGCATGCACCACCATGCCCAGCTAATTTTTTGTATATATATATTTTGAGTTGGTCAATTAATTTCTTTCTATTTTTAGAAGAGACGGGGTCTCGCTCTGGCTCAGGCTGGTTTTGAACTCCTGACCTTGAGTGATCTGCCTGTCTTGGTCTCCAAGAGTGCTAGGATTACAGGCGTGAGCCACTCCGCCTGGCCTGTTTTGGGATTTTTTGATAAAAGGCATTCTCATTGGAGTTAAGTGATATCTCATTGTGGTTTTGATTTGCATTTCCCTGATTAGAGAGGTTGAGCATTTTTTCATAGGTCTGTTGGCCATTAGTTTGTCTTCTTTTGAAAAGTTTCTATTCATGTACTTTGCCCACTCCTTAGTGGGATTGTTTGATTTTTTTTCTTGATGGTTTTTCTGAGTCCTTTATAGATTCTAGTTATCAGGGCTTTATTGGATGTGTTGTATACGAATATTTTTTTTCATTCTGTAGGTTGTCTTTTACTCTTGAGATAGTTTCCTTAGCTGTTCAGAAGCTTTTTAATTTGATCAAGTCCTATTTTTCTATTTTTGTTGTTGCTGTGATAAGGCCCCCTTTGGGGTCTTTATCATAAATTCTTTGTGCATAGGCTGATGTCTATAAGAGTTCTTCCAAAATTTTCTTCTAGAATTCTTACGGTTTCATGCCTTAGGTTTAAGTCTGTTATCCATCATGAGTTGATTTTTGTGAGAGGTGAGAGGTGTGAATCCTGTTTCAGTGTTTTACATGTGCCTATCCAATTTTCCAGCACTATTTATTGAATATAAATTCTTTTCCCTATTTTATGTTATTTTCTGCTTTGTCAAAGAATGCAATATGTGGATCTTTGTCAAAGATGGCAATATGTGGATGCATGCATTTATTTATTTATTTATTTATTTATTTATTTATTTATTTTTGAGACAGAGTCTCACTTTGTTGCCCTGGCTAGAGTGCCGTGGCATCAGCCTAGCTCACAGCAACCTCAAACTCCTGGGCTCAAGTGATCCTCTTGCCTCAGCCTCCCGAGTAGCTGGGACTACAGGCATGCACCACCATGCCCGGCTAATTTTTTCTATATATATCAGTTGGCCAATTAGTTTTCTTTCTATTTATAGTAGAGACAGGGTCTCACTCTTGTTCAGGCTGGTTTCAAACTCTTGACCTCGAGCAATCCGCCCGCCTCGGCCTCACAGAGTGCTAGGATTACAGGCGTGAGCCACTGTGCCCGGCCTTGTTAAGTATTCTTAACATAAAAGGGTGCTGAATTTTGTCAAATGCTTTTTCTGCATCTA
Source organism: Mirza zaza (assembly GCA_008750895.1). Classification (NCBI taxonomy): domain Eukaryota; kingdom Metazoa; phylum Chordata; class Mammalia; order Primates; family Cheirogaleidae; genus Mirza; species Mirza zaza. The sequence continues at coordinate 33,007 of VSMD01002438.1, read as the reverse complement.
TTGAAAGGATCATGTGGTCTTTATGTTCTTATTTATGTGGTAATTACATTTATAGATTTGTGTATATTGTATAGATTTGTGTATATTGAACCATTGCTGCATCTCTTCGATGAAGTCCACTTTGTCATGATGGATTTTTTTGATTAGTATTTGGTTCTCTTGGATGTCATTGAACCTTTTTGGATCTGTATTCATAAGGGATATTGGTTTATAATTCTCTTTTTCCTGTTATTGTGTCCTTTCCTGGCATTAGTATCAAGGTGATGTTGGCTTTGTAAAATGTGTTGGGGAGCATTCTTTCCTTCTTGATATTGTGCAGTAATTTCCTCAGGATAGGTACAAGTTCTTCCTTGTAGGTCTGGTAAAATTCTGGTGTGAAACCATCTGGTCCAGGTCTTTTGTTGTTGGAAGATATTTTATTGCTGCTTGAATTTTGGTACAATTCTGTTTCTTTCTGAGTCAGCCTAGGGAGGTTGTGTGTTTCTAAAAATTTGTCCATTTACTTCACATTTTCAAGTTTATATGCATAGAGATTTTTATAGTATTCAGAAATGATATTTTGTATTTCTGTGGTATCAATTGTAATTTCTTCTTTTTCATTCCTGATTGGGCTTATTAGAGTTCTTTCACTTCTGCTTCTGGTTAATCTAGAGAGAAGCCTGCCAATTTTGTTTATCTTTTCATAGAACCGTCTATTTGTTTCATCAATCTTCTGTATAGTTCTTTTGTTGTTAATTTCATTTAGTTCTGTTGTGATCTTGGTTATTTCTTTTTTTTATTCTTCTTTTGTTTTCTTTCTTATTTTCTTTGCTTTTTTTCTCCTGGGTTTGGGATTGGTTTGCTCCTCCTTTTCCAGTTCCTTGAGATGATTCATTAGATTGTTGATTTGTGATCTTTCTGTTTTTTTGAATGTAGGCACTTATGGCTATAAATTTTCCTCTCTGGACTGCTTTAGGTATATTCCTAATTTAATTTCAACAACTTCGTGTAGAGATGAGTATTTCTGTTGGAGTTGATTTCTAATTTTATTCCACTGTGTTCTGAGAAGATTCATGGCATAGTTTCTGTCTTTTGAATTTGTCGAGACATGTTTTGTGTCCTAGGATGTGGTCTGTCTTAGAGAATGTTCCATGAGCTGATGACCAAAATGTATATTCAGTGGTTTGGGGTAGAATGTTCTGTAAATGTCAGTCAGGCCCATTTGTTCTAGTGTTCTGTTTAAGTCCATTGTTTCTTTGTTTATTTTCTTTTTTTTTGAGACAGAGTCTCTCTCTGTTGCCCAGGCTAGAGTGAGTGCCGGCTCACAGCAACCTCAAACTCCTGGGCTCAAGCAATCCTTCTGCCTCAGCCTCCCGAGTAGCTGGGACTACAGGCATGTGCCACCATGCCCAGCCAATTTTTTCTATATATATTAGTTGGCCAATTAATTTATTTCTATTTATAGTAGAGATGGGGGTCTCACTCTTGCTTGAGCAGTCTGCCGGCCTTGGCCTCCCAGAGTGCTAGGATTACAGGCATGAGCCACCTCGCCCAGCCTCTTTGTTTATTTTCTATTTGGAAGATCTGTCCTGCTCTGTCACAAGGGTATTGAAATCCCCAGCTGTTACTGTGTTGCTATTTTTTATTTTGTTTCGTTCAAGTAAAATTTTCTTTATGAATCTGGGCCCTCCTGTGTTAGGTGTGTAAATATTTAAAATTGTTCTGTCTTCTTGTTCAATTGTTCCCTTTACCATTATATAATCATCGTGTCTTTTATTACTTTCATTGATTGTAAGATTGTATTTTATGATATGAGAACCGTTACGCCAGCTTTCTTTTGGTTTCATTTGCCTGGAATACTGTTTTCCATTCCCTCACCTTAAGTGTGATAAATCCTTGTGAGTTAGATGTGTTGTTTCCTGGAGACAGCAGATACTTGATTCATATGTTGTTATCCATTCAGCCAGCCTATGTCTCTTGAATGGTGAGTTCAAGCCATTCATGTTTATTGAAGGAATTGGTAAGTGTGGGGTGGATTTCTGTTCATCCTGATGAGTAGAACTTTATTGCTTTGTTTTACCTCTTGAACCATTGTGGAGACTGGGCTCTGACCTTTAGCTTTTGGGGGTTTTTACACTGGTGGACAATTATTTTTCTGTTCTATGTGTATTACAGATCTGCATACTTCTTGCAGGGCAAGTCTGGACAGTTGTTGAGGACAACACTGGACAAGTCTCAGTGTTTGGTTGTCTGGAAAAGAGTTAATTTCTTCATCAAATGTGAACCTTAGTTTCACAGGATAGAAAATTCTAGGTTGGCAGTTGTTTTGGTTAAGATGAAGATGTGGGCCCACTCTCTTCTGGCTTGTAAGGTTTTTGTTCAGAAGTGTGTTGTTATCTGATGGGTTTTGCCATGTAGGTCATTTGTTGCTTACATCTAGATGCTTGTAGACTTTGACTTTGGCCAGGTTGAATGCTGTGTGTCTTGGAGATGTTCGGTTTGCCATGAAGTTTTCCAGCGTTCAATGGCCATCTTGTATCTGGATGTCTGGATCTCTGGCAGTCCTGGGAAATTCTTCCACAGTAATTCCCTCAAGTAGATTTTCTATGCTTTTAGCATGTACTTCTCCCTCAGTGATAGCTATAATTTGTTTGTTTGTTCGCTTCACATTGTCCCATATCTCTCTAAGTGATTGTTCTGCCATGTTCTTTTCTTCTTCGCCTCTTTAAATGATTGGTTTAGCTCCAGAGCCCTGTCTTCAAGCTCTGAGATTTTTTTCTTCTCCTTGGTTTAATCTGTTGCTGAAGTTTTCTGCTGCAGTTTGAAAAGCACTATAATCCTCTTTCATTTCTTTCTTTCTTTTTTTTTTTTTTTGAGACAGAGTCTCGCTTTGATGCCCAGACTAGAGTGAGTGCCGTGGCATCAGCCTAGCTCACAGCAACCTCAAACTCCTGAGCTCAAGCGATCCTGCTGCCTCAGCCTCCCAAGTAGCTGGGACTACATGCATGTGCCACCATGCCCGGCTATTTTTTTCTATATATATTAGTTGGCCAATTAATTTTCTTTGTATTTATAGTAGAGATGGGGTCTCACTCTTGCTCAGGCTGGTTTGGACCTCCTGACCTTGAGCAATCCGCCCGCCTCGGCCTCCCAGAGTGCAAAGATTACAGGAGTGAGCCAATGCGCCCAGCCCTCTTTCATTTCTTTAAGTTTTATTATATCCTTCCTAAGTTTGTTAACCTCTTTGGTGACTTTTTCATTAATTTTCTGAAATATTTTTTACACTTCTTTTTGTTGGTTTTCAGTTTTCTTTTCAATTACATTCATGTTATTTGCCATCCATATTCTGAATTCCTTTTCTGTCATTTCAGCAATCTCCTTGTAGTTGGAGTTCACCAATGTAACTCCATTGTAATCTCTTGGGGGTGTTGATGTGTTTTGAGTTTTCATGTTGCCTGGGTTATTTTGTTGGTTTCTTCTCATCTGAACCCCTTTTCTTCAGTTCCAGGGTATGGGTTTTCAGGACTTCTGTTCCTTACTGTGAACTCTTCCAGATAGTTTTAGGATGTTCAAGTTGAGAGCTGGATGAGACTCTCTTCACAGAGGCTGGTGTTGTGAGGATTGCTCTACCCAGGGTCTCCCCACAGAGGTAACTGGAGTAGCTGGATGAGGTTGTTGTGGGTTCCTGGGTTGTGGGCAGTTGCTCAAAGCAGGTCACAGTGTGCTGGCAGCGTTAGGCTGGGGGAGGGAGGTGGTCCCTGACCGGGCGTTGGAGTTTGGAGTATCTCTTCCAGCCCTGGTTTTGTGGTGGAGGCTCTGGGGTAGGGTCTTGGGGTCTAGATGCAGTGCTGGAAACTTTGTGAATGTGTCTTGGGCTTTGTAAGATTTCTGGAGGCTAAGGGGCAGAGCCTCAGACTCCACTGTGATAGCCTCCAAGCTATGACTAGGAAGGAGCTGTGAGCAGAACCATTGCACAAAATCTTTTACCTAAAAGAGGGGCTGTGCTGATGGCTGGCTGATCCATCCTTGAGGAGCAGGGTCAGGGCCATGCAGACTTGAGGTGATTGGGGCAGAAGGGTGGAGTCTTGGCCAAACAGGTAGTAGCAGCCTGCTCCACAGGCTCTGGGGGCCCATGAATGCCAAGTCAGGTAGGCTGAGATTGGCCCCAGTGGCGAAGGGACCACAGAGCTTTTTACACTCAACTCAGAGCCTGCTGAAGAGCCAGCCAGAACCTCTCAGGTTGGAGCCTGCTCTGCCCTGGCATTAGAACCTCTAAGCAGGGACCATGGTGGAGCCAGAAGCAAAGCCTCTGATCTGGGGATCCAAGCCAGGGTCATGCAGATGGTGTGCTGAGTTGACTTGGAGGTCAGAGTCAGGGCCAGGACCGAAGGAGGTGGCTGGGGCTTGGAGAGCAGATTCACAGTGGAGCAGGCTGCAGTCTGCTTCTTAGGCATTAAGTTCCCACAGATGCCAGGTCAGACATGCAGTGGTCACAGCTCTCCTCACCCCACAGAGGACCTGCTGAAATGGTTACCTGAGGCCTCTCATGGTGGAGCCTGTTGCACCCTGGCATGAGAGCCTTCGAACTGGGACTGGTGTGGAGACAGAAGGTGAGCCTTTGACCAGGGGCTGCAAGCCAGGGGCCATGCAGATGACAGGATGACCTGACCTGGAGGGCGGGTGCAGGGCCAGGCAGGCAGGCAGGAAGTGGTTGGGGCCTGGAGAGCAGGTTCAGGGCTAATAAGCAGGCTGTAGGCTGCTGCTTAGGCCCAAGAGTGCCACAGATGCCATGTAAGACATGCCGAGGTCACAATTCTCCACACCCACCCAGAATCTGCAGAAACAATCACCCAGGGCCTCTCAGGTCAGTATGTGGTACCCTACAGACAATTCCTGTGCCCAGGTCCTGTTGTGCTCAAGTGGTAAAATGCCTGGCAATAATTTCCAGGGTCTCGCTCAGGAAAGCCACAAATCAGTGCAGTGTCTCCCTAGCCCAGCGTAGCCCAGAAGTTCAGGATTTCCTTAGCTCTTGCCTGATCTCCACAGTGTCTGTTATCTAGCGCAAGGGCTTTGCACAGACTCCAAGCATGTCCCTGTCTTAGCAGGTAGGAGGTCTGTGGGAGTGGTATTTGTCATCTGGCAGTTCAGTCCACACTGCACCAGTAAGGGGAGCACAGTGCTCCCACACTCTATCCTCGTATTTTTCTCCTCATGTTCTCTAATCTTTGTATATGTATCATCCCATCACCTTTTTTTCCACATTCTGTATCCCACGTGCTTCTTTCTGAATTCATTACGATACTTCCTAGGTAAGCCATCCATATGTAGGCAGCTGCCTGTACCTTTCACTTCTTTCATCGGTAGCAACAAGCTGGCAGGCTGCCTCTAGTCGGCAATCCTTTTCCGTACTATAACAATAACTGGTAACAACTTACCTTTAGTTGCATATAAAAATTCTCCCTCATTATATCTGCCCTCAACCTTGTTATTGACATCACCAATTATATCTTATATTGTATACCCATTAATAGAGGTTCAGTATTATTTTTCTGTTTTTGTCTTCAAATTTTAGAGCATGATTAAAACTATATTGTACACTGTTTTAATCCTACAGAAATTCACTTAAGTGTACTTACATATCTTTCCCAGGGATTTATTTTCATAAGATTTTGTGGTGTTTTCTAGCATCTTTCTCTTTTCTATGAAAGGAGCTTCCTTTGGCATTTCTTGTGGGTCAGGTCTAGTGGTGATAACTGTTTCAGCATTTAGTTATCTTGATAAGTCTTTATTTTTTCTTCATTTAGAAGGGCAGTTTTGCTGGATATAGTATTTCTGCTTGAAGCTTTTGATTTTTTACCATTTCGACTATATCACTGAATTCTTTTCTGGCATGCAAGCTGTCTTTTGATAAATCTACTAGTAATTTCATAGGCGCATACTGATAGATGACACATCACTTTTCTCTTGCTGCTTTCAATATTTTCTTGTGTGTGACTTTCACAACTTGCCTTATAAATCTGTCCTGTTACAAGTATCTGTGTTTATCGTAGCTGAAGTTTCTTGAGCTTCTTAATGTTTTATGCCTTTTTTCTTATATTTGAGAATATCTGTCATTTCTTATTATATTCTTCAGCCTCAATATTTCTTTCTCTTCTTTTCTTTGTTGTAGATATTCTCATTTCCCTGATTTTATTTAGTTGTCTGTATTGTTTGCATTTATTCTATTTGTTCAGCATCACTCAAATGGATATTTTTAATATTTTCAGATAATTAATACCTCTCCATTCCTTTATGGCTGATTTCTAATAATTTATTTTGTTTCTTTGACTAGACTATGTCACCTTGATATTGTATATATATTTTAATCTTTGGTTGAGATTTGTGTATTTTAAAAAAGCCACCTGTCACAAACTTTATAAAGTGGCTTTGTCCTAGGGGACCCTGATCCCAATGAACTGTGTTAGAGATTTAAGGAGCCTCAAATCTGTTCTGAGCATGTTTATTCTGTAAAATTTTTTGTTTATTTTCCAGTTAAAACAATATTCCCACATTTCATAAGAGCCAGTCATCATTTGCTACACCTGTTCTCTTGTTTGTGGCACTGAAATCCCTCTACTGTTGTAAGAATCTTTTACCTTTTATTTCAGTACACCCATTCTGTGTTTTAAGTTCTATCATAATTCCTTTCAGCACTCTGTGTTATGATAAACAGAAACCAATCTTTATAAGGGCCCCCAAAGCCAGAAGGATGGATGCAGGTCTTACTATTTTCTTTCTTTTTTGAGAAGCAGGGAGTTGTGAGTTTACTTCTATGTACACCATCTGTGTTAAACAGGAAAGGCCATGGTGGGTGAACATAACAAACTTTTCTTCCCTCTCTATGTGGCTGTTGTCATTATGTTCAACTGGCATGCTGCAAACTCTTATTTGGTTTTTAGAATTCCCAGAAATCAATCTGGTGAATATAATTTTATTAAATTTATTTATGTAAAAGATAATTAGAGCCTGTATATTTTATTATGCCATTTTGCCAGTGTATTTGGTATTACTTCACATATTAAATTTGTAATGTATATTCATCTGATTCTGAAAAAAAGAAGTAAGTGGGATAATTTGGTGTTTTTTAAAATTTCTTTCAGCTATGTCTTCTCATTCCACCCAAGACCATTTGCCAGAGCAGGAGATAAATGTTTCATTCCAAAAAGTGATACTGAGAAGATATGGAAGCTGTGGCTTTGAGAATTTAAACTTAATAAAAGACTGGGAAAAGGTGGGTGAGTGTAAGAAGCAGAAAAGATGTTGTAATGGACTTAAACAATGTTCAACAACTACCCATAGCAAAATATTTCAATGCAATAAATGTTTGAAAGTCTTCAAAAACTTGTCAAATCTAAATAGACATAAGATGAGTCATACCATAAAAAAATCTTTTAAGTGTAAAGAATGTGGGGAAGCATTTAACCAATGCTCACACATTACTGAACATAAGAGAATTCATAATGGAGAGAAACCTTACAAATGTAATGAATGTGACAAAGTCTTAAAATCTTGCTCAAGCCTTTCTAATCATAAGATAATTTATACTGGTGAGAAATGGTGTAAATGTAAAAATTCTGGCAAAGATTTTAGCCACAGCTCAAATCTTTCTACACATAAGAGAATGAATACTGTAGAGAATCCTTATAAATGTGAAGACTATGGCAAAGCTTCTAACCACAACTCAGACCTTAGTATACATAAGAGAATTCATTCCAGAGAAAACTCCTATGAATGTGAAGAATGTGGCAGTGCCTTTAGCCACTACTCATATATTTCTGTATATAAAAAAATTCATTCTGGAGATAAACCCTACAAATGTGAAGAATGTGACAAAGCCTTTTACTGGTGCTCACAACTTACTGCACATAAGGGAATTCATACTGGAGAGAAACCCTATAAATGTGAACAATGTGGCAAAACTTTTAACCAGTGCTCATACCTTACTAAACATAAAAGAATTCATAATGAAGAGAAACACTACAAATGTGAACAATGTGGCAAAGCCTTTAACCGTTGTTCAGACCTTAATATTCATAAAAGAATTCATACTGGAGAGAAACCCTACAAATGTGAAAAATGTGGCAAAGCTTTTAACCGCAGCTCAAGCCTTATTATACATAACAGAATTCATACTGGAGAAAAACCCTACAGATGTGAAGAATGTGGCAAAGCTTTTAACCACAGCTCAAACCTTAGTCTACATAAGAGAATTGTTCATACCAGTGAAAAACCTTACAAATGTGAAGAATGTGGCAAAGCCTTTATTCATTGCTCAGTCCTTACTAAACATAAGAGAATTCATACTGGAGAGAAACCTTATAAATGTGAAGAATGTGGCAAAGTCTTTAATCAATGCTCAGACCTTACTAAACATAAGAGAGTTCATACTGGAGAGAAACCCTACAAATGTGGAGAATGTGGCAAAGCTTTTAACCACAGTTCAAGCCTTATTATACATAAGAGAATCATCCATACTGGTGAGAAACCCTACAAATGTGAAGAATGTGGCAAAGCCTTCAACCGTTGCTCAGACCTTACTAATCATAAGAGAATTCATACTGGAGAGAAACCCTACAAATGTGAAGAATGTGGTAAGGCCTTCAACCGTTGCTCAGACCTTACTATTCATAAGAGAATTCATACTGGAGAGAAACCCTACAGATGTGAAGAATGTGGCAAAGCCTTCAACCGTTGCTCAGACCTTACTATTCACAAGAGAATTCATACTGGAGAGAAACCCTACAGATGTGAAGAATGTGGCAAAGCCTTCTACCGTTGCTCAGACCTTACTAATCATAAAAGAATTCATACGGGAGAGAAACCCTACAAATGTAAAGAATGTGGGAAAGCTTTTAACCATAGCTCAAACCTTAGTCTACATAAGAGAATTATTCATACCAGAGAAAAACCTTACCAATGTGAACAATGTGGCAAAGCATTTAACCAGTACTCACACCTTTCTGTACATAAGAGAATTCATACAAGAGAAACCCTACAAATGTGAAGAATGTGGAAAATCTTTAAATATTGCTCAAACCTTTCTAGTTATGGCATAATTTATACAGGAGAGAAACGCTACAAATGTGCATAATGTGTCAAAGCCTTTAAGTGATGGTCATACCCTACTAAGCAGAATACATACTGAAGAGAAATCTTACTAAAGTAAAGGATGTGGCTAAGCCTGTAAACAATGCTCAAACATTTATAACTACATCTGAGAGAAATCATACAAATGTGAAGAATATGGCAAAGCATTTACCTGGTGCTTTTCCTTTACTATACAAGAGAGAATTCATACCAGTGAAAAATCCTACAAATGTAAAAAATGTGGGAAAGCCTTTAATAAGTGCTCACATATTACTTGACATCAGATAGCGATATTGGTGGTATAAATGTAACAGCTGTCAAAATGTCTTTTGGAAAATAAAAGTCTTAGAGTGCTCTAAAGTGTTTATACTGAGAAAAAATATTACAGCTATAAAAAGTATTACTATACCTTTAATTCTGTCACAAATCTTATTGTACACAAGGAGAATTTATACTGGAACAAAACCCTCCACCAGTTGCTCAAAGTTTAAGTTCAGAGAATGTAAACTGGAAAGAAACTCAAATGTATATTTGTCCAAATGCAGAGGGTTTATTATCAAGAAAAATCTAACATGATGATTGTTAGATAATTTATGTATATGTTTAAAAGGAGCAGAAGGCCAGGTGTGGTGGCTCACACCTTTAATCCTAGCACACTGGGAGGCTGAGGTGGGAGCATCACTCAAGGTCAGGAGTTCAGTACCAGCTTGAGCAAGAGTGAGACCCTGTCTCTACTAAAAGTAGAAATTAGCTGGACAACTAAAAATATACAGAAAAAATTAGCTGGGTATGGTGGTGCATGCCTGTAATTCCAGCTACTCTGGAGGCTGAGGCAGAAGAATTGCTTGAGACCAGGAGTTTGAGGTTGCTGTGAGCTAGGCTGACACCACAGTACTCTAGCCCAGGAGACAGAGTGAGACTCTGTCTCAAAAAAAACTCAAATAAATAAATAATGAAGCAGTAGATTTTATGGTGAGTTAGAATTACTCAAAGCATACTTTTTTTGCATTAAAATTTTTAGGTTTTTTTTGAAAGTTATAGTTGATGTAATTCAACTTTCAAGTTACTTACTTGATAATATGCCTTTATTTTTGGAGTTTGTGTAAGCATGTGGTCAATTCTTGCTGCATTAAAACTATGAAAGGTCCTTCTAAATTACATGGACATCATTCATATACTCTTCCAAGGAATATCGATGACACTTTAAGTTTTACATTTTACATTTAATGTAAGATGCGTGAAGAAAATTTAACTGGAGAGGCTCTTTGTATTGACTTATAAGAGTGTTGTGATATCAAAGGTAGGTGGTCAGAGTAATTTTCTCCATTATAGTTAGAAATATTTTGAATTTGAGAAGTGAATTTCTTTTACTAATTGCATATTAAGGTAATAAAATACTGTGGATTTTGAAATGCTTTTTTTATTATGAACTTAATTTGTTTTAATAAAACAAAATTACATTTTATGTGTTAAGAGTCGTACGCATACACTGGAGTGTTATCCTACCACAAACATTAACCTGTTCCACCTTATTGAAGGTTGTAAGTAACAGATGATAACAACATATTATTTGGCAGCCCAGTGGAATAACATCTTTAGTGATTTTATTCCAGTAGGCTTTAAACTTCAAGTAATTTGAAAAATATTATTTTTGTCAGTTATTTTTGTTATTTATGTAGATGAAGGGTTATTATGATGGTTATAATGAAGATAGAGGAGTATAATCAAAAACCATATATTGCTAAATCCTGCATGACCATTTACAAAATTTTATTCTTTTTCTTTGGACATGTGACTTCTCTGGCCTGCAAAACACATACATACTTTCATGTTTTGTTTACATGGAGTGAAATATATAAGTATATCACTCCAAAGATAAACATAAGTTTGAAGGGGATTATGCGGATGTTTGTGTTTATGTTAGGATGTACCAGTTTTGAGGAGAAATTTAATATGTTGGAACAAAACTGGTAATTTAAAAAAATTTGACAATTTACTTGCAAAATAGAAACCTGAAAGATTGCATAAGTGAGTGTATTTTCTCTGCCTTGTATTGAATTCATTTTTCTAAAATGTTTTGGCTCCTGGTTAAAAATCTTTCCATGAAAATCTGCTGGTGGCTGGGCATGGTGGCACACACCTGTAATCCTAGCACATTCTGGGAGCCGAGGCAGGTGGATCGTTTGAGCTCAGGAGTTTCAAACTAGCCTGAGCAAGAATGAGACCCTGTCTGTACTAAAAAAAAAAAATAGAAAGAAATTAGCTGGACAACTAAAAAAAAAAAAAATTTATATATATATTAGCCGGGCAGAGTGGCACATGCCTGTAGTCCCAGCTACTCAGGAGGCTAAAGCAGGAAGATTGCTTGAGCCCAGGAGTTTGAGGTTGCTGTGAACTAGGCTGACACCACAGCATTCTAGCCCAGGCATTAGATTGAGACTCTGTCTCAAAAAAAAAAAAAAATCTGCTGCTGTTTATCGTCTCTTACTCATGCTAGACCTACAGCACTCTAGCCCAGGCAATAGATTGTGATTCTGTCTCCAAAAAAAAAAAAAATCTGCTGCTGTTTATTGTGTCTTACACATGCTAGACCTAGTACATAATTTCCTGCTTCCAATATATATGGAGTATATATTGGACCTGCTCAGAGACTATAAAAATGGCTTTTATTAAATTTAATGGTGCTCACAAAATAATTTGAAGATGTAATTCCATAACAGTGTATTAAGTTAAATTGTATTAATTTTGTACTTTTCATTTTTTGTCTCAATTGAAGAATTCTATTTGAGCAATTATTTCTTTAGTTATTATTACTTTGACTTTATAATTGATGTAACTGAGTTGGTTGACTTTATTGGGCTAATTTGTTTAAGTTAAACTGGGGAGACTTCGTAAATCATGGGTTGTGTTGATATTTATATGAAGTAGACAAATACAAGACAGCACTAGGGGTGTAATAGATGCCCCATAATGAGCAGTAAGTATTCCTGTTAGTGTGAGTTTGTGTCTCCATATTAGAAATAGAAAATGGCTCAATGTAAGAAATAGCAAATAGCCACATGTAGAGATGGCACTGATTATTCATAGGGAAAGAGAACACCTGTGCCCAGGCTATATATACCTGACTCTTTCTGAATTAAGAGAAAGTAATGCTGCTTTTATTTCCTAATTATTGCTAGTTCTTTCCTGTCTGTTTATGTTCATCTCCAGCTACACATGCATCTCAGCTCTTCTGTTTTTTTCCTGTGTTATGGCTAACAGCTTTCTCACTATTCTCCCCACCCCATGTCCTTTCACGCAGTACATTTTAGCTTCTGAAGAGAAGTTTAGATTTTTTAATGTGGTGAAACATTGTTTTTATCTGGAGAGTTTGAGAGCATTTATAGGGTATATATGAAATATTTTGATCACTTAATTGAGAAAAGAAGGATGCAGTTTCTATGGACCAGAGGGTTAAATCAATTGGCATTGTTTTTGTAAAAGGAAAATGTTATTAGATCCTAACAAAGTGTGGAAAATTTAAGTTAGTCTGAGTACAGCATTAATAACAGTGGGCCTTAACTAAATATTGTAAACAATATGTAAAGAGAAACATCAGAATTTGGAAATTGCATAATTTTCAACACATTTTAGAAATAAAATCTTTAGGAGAGTTAGTGGTAAGGATAAATTTTGAATTTAGTTTCTTATGAAGTACTTATATCACAACATTTATTTCTATGCAGATTTTTTTTATTTTTGGGTATGCATATTAAGTGTTGGTCAATAATAGAATGATGTGTGTGGATTTATAATTTGGAATAACTTCCTTTTCCAGATTGATATTACAATCTTGGGGAATTTCTCACTCGTATTTGTTATATCTTTATTTTCATGGGAACAGTTCACAGGCCACTGTTTTCATCTAGGTGTAGCCAACTCCTTATTCATTTTGTCTAAGATCTTTCTTAGAGACCATGGCAAGTTTTGGATTGAAACTTTCCTTAAGTGATTTTGATTCAAAATTATTTTTCACATTCAGAGTGGCCATTTATGTAGTCATTATCACCACCTACAACTTTAGGCTCCTTCCTTTCTTCCTTCCCTTCCTTCCTTCCCTTCCTTCCCTCCCTTCCCTCCCTTCCTTCCCTTCCTCCCTTCCCTCCCTTCCTTCCCTTCCCTCCCTTCCTTCCCTTCCTTCCTTTCTTTTCTTTTTTTTTGAGACAAAGTATCACTTTGTTGCCCAGGCTAGAGTGAGTGCCATGGCGTCAGCCTAGCTCACAGCAACCTCAATCTCCTGAGCTCAAGCAATCCTGCTGCCTCAGCTTCCCAAGTAGCTGGGACTACAGGCATGCGTCACCATGCCTGGCTAATTTTTTCTATATATATTAGTTGGCCAATTAATTTCTTTCTATTTATAGTAGAGATGGGGTCTCTCTCTTGCTCAGGCTGGTCTCGAACTCCTGACCTTGGGCAATCCACCTGCCTTGGCCTCCCAGAGAGCTAGGATTACAGGCGTGAGCCACTGGGCCCGGCCTTTTAGTGTCTTTCATATCATCACCGTCAGCACCAGGAAATCCAGGTGACCCTAGGTTAACGTAAAAGCCCTAAAGTTCATTGCCTACTGCCATGTTCTGTGCTGGGTCCTACACATCCTGGTAAATATCAGAGTTCCTATGGTTATGACTCACAATGGAATGACAAAAGCATCACAGAATCTACATTTTTTATGCAGTTTAGCTAAGCTAATGACGTAGACACAGGCTCAGTATTGGGAATATTGCTTTCCTACCATGACATTTCTAAAATTAGTTAATTTTTTTAAGTTGACAAACTTATATATATTGTATAAAATATGATATTTTGGAGAACATATACATTGTCAAATGCTTAATTCTAGCTAATTAGCAAATGTTTTTCCTCACAGTTACCTTTTTTGTGGTGAAAACACTTAACATCAATTGTCTTAGCATTTTTCAAAGATACAATATATGGTTAACTGTAATCACCAGTCTTTACAATAAAGACTGGAATAATTGTTGCCACTGAATCTTTACAAAGGTCTCTAAAGTCTCAAGTGTAGGGATGACAGATGAATATGTACATTTGTTTAAAAGATAATAGGAAGTTTATGCAGAAAAATGACTGTTCAGATGATGACAGTACGATTTTTGTCAGCTAACCAAGGAAGTGAGTTTTTGGAAATGAGATAATAAAAGGTACTAATCTTAACTTTTTTATTTTTATTGATCACAGGAAAGGAGGAACTCTCTAGCAAGTGCTTAAGATAACTTTGTTTCAGAAATAGATTTGAAGTAACATTTGAGGATGAGTGATTATTCTTTTAAAACACTGATCAGCAGAAATCCTAGAGTATGAAATAGAGACAACAGAAAATAGTTTGGAGCTAATTCCTAATTCATTCTCTGAATGGGAAAGGAGATGATGGTCAAAGGGTCAGATGGGGCCAAATTATATGGGAAAATACTGTTGATGGGCTCAAGTGAAACCTGAAGAGTCCAAATTTACGTTAAGGATTATGGAGGGCAGCATGTTCTAGTTTCTACTTGGTTGGGTTTTTTTTTTGTTTTGCTCTGAGTGATGAGTGATGCCCGTTATAGTCTTATTGCTGCTTTCTGCTTACTATTTTATCTTATATGATTCTACTCTTTCTAATTAAATATCCGAAAATTGCTAGTATCATTTTTATAGGAAAATACAAAATGGACCTTATAGTAAAGTCAAAATAAGAATTGTGAAAATTACTGGTCTATGGAGCAATAATATATTTTTAAAAATTAAAGAACACCTTCTGGAAATGATGCAAGTAACCATATGATTAGTATCTGTGTCACAGTTTTCCAGATTTTGTTTGTACATCCAATTTGTGCCAAATTATAGTGTTTTATGCTTGTCACTTTTACAATATATTTACTAATTTATTACTTATTGTACAAAAGGTAAACTTACAGTGAAATAATAGTAATATCTACTTTAGCAACCAGGCAGAACTTTTTGTGCGAATCAAACGGACAGAGTAAACAGAAACAACTTGAAAACTATATTATTGTACAATTGTAGTGGATAACAAGTGTGTGAATGTAAGTGATAGTAATTATGGTGATGACAATGATTATAGTGAACATTCTAAAATTTTCAGCTGCTCTTCAGTAATATAACCAGTTATGCAATAATTGTTCACTATGTATTATCTCACAGCTTGTAATAACCCATGTATCCTTATCTTTATTCTAGGTATAAAATATAGGATCAGAGAGTTAAATTCACCAAAAAAAGTTTACATTTTTGGTATGTGTAAGAGCTAGAACTATATCTGGTTTTAAATTTAGACTCTCACCAGTGAACTTATGAAGAATAAGCCCATCCTCATTCCAAAACAGCATTCACAGGATATATTTTTGTGATCAGTCTCCATATATCTATGACAATATCTGCCTGCTTATTTATGTATCTATCAATGCTGATGCATCATTGTGGAATTTCATGGAAGAATATAATTTAGAAGCCCACATACACACAAATACTCACTGTATATTCTCAACTTCTTCATACCATAGAAAATTATGGTTCTCCAACTTTATACCCTTCTCAACAACTAAAATACATATTGTTTAAATATTAAATAAGATAAGTCATTCCTAAGTGAGTAAAATAATATAAGCCGTTATATACCCTTCATCTCTTCTTTAGTAAAATCGGTTAGGGTTAGGAAACATTTGGAGAAAGGAGGAATCTCCTATAGTATTCCATGCAATGATACTGTGGAGAACTATCCTTGACACTCTTTAGAGACATCTGATTGAGATTCCAGATAACTGATGGTAATGTTAAATAAATTTTATTATAGACATACAGATTCAGGTATTACCAGCTTCTTTTAAGGAACTGTAACTGAATCCAAGCTTTTACCACTCGCTGCATGACAGCCAATAAGTCAAGAGACAAGATGTTGGGGCAAGGACTGTGACTTGTATTTGAGAAGCTATCAAACCAGGAAGATGGCAGACTAATGTCCTGAAGAACCATATTAAGTCAGTGTGAAGTTTAGGCTCCTTTTTATGTTAAGGGAAGGAAGAAGGGAAAAGGGGTTGCGGGAGATAACTGATGACCACAAATATCTGGGGCATCAGCAGGATCTTAGGAGTTTATGAAACTTCTTTGCTCTTGGTCAGTTAGCATTGGATGACATAGGTCAGGTCACAATGTTCCTATAAATCTTTAACATGGCATTGCTACCTGTGTGCATACTTTCCTTCATTCCCTAGGAGTTAGTTTTGAGAAGGGGAAATTATCATCTTTCTTCTTGAGTTGAACTACTAATTAAATTGTTGCTATAATTAGTTGGCCTACCTGTAGCGCTAAACAGAAACTTGTAACCTAAAGGATATTATTGCAGAGGACAGAAGTGACTAGTGGAGCTAGTCATGTTAAGCCTCCCTTGCACTGTTGCAGAGCTAAGGTTGAATTCATGGAGTCAATGATTTCAAAGCCCTTGTGATAAAATTGATCCTGTTTCCTAGTTTATTGATCCTCAACCTTACATGTAAGTAAGGAAGGTCATTTTCTAGCAGGTTCAGAGCATTAGAATATTTCAGGTATCCTGAGAAGTGAGAAAGTGATCCAGACTTCTGTAAAACCTGAGGAGTGTCTTAGATTTTATGGACTTTTAAAAGTCTAATATGAGATTTCTTCTAAAATGTCCAGCAAAGCCAGTTTTTTGTGAAGTCCACACTCTTGCTGCAATTATGTAAATGATCAGAATAACTCTAATGAGAGCAGCCTTATTTTGTGATTAGTAATGATCTTTGCTTGAGAATAGTTTTGATCACAAGTGCAGAGAGCATAGGGAAAAACTGTGCTTCAGTGGAAAATTGCATTATCTAGAATTGAGAGGACATCCTCCTTTGTTCCCAACTCTATCACCAGGCCACTGTACAGTTATGAATAACTCTTCAAATTTCTACAATCCACTTATATCCTTGTGATAATAAGACTATATTTGAAAAAATCTATACCTTCTATAAATATATGAATCAATAAAATGAAGGGTTTTGTTTTCAGTTTCTCATTTTTAACTCTAAAGAGAAGCATAGGAAAAAAGAGGTATATGTAATACAATGATGCATCTTGACTTCAAAAGATGGTAACATGTAGTTCATTTGAAACTTGACAAAATTTGGAGAATTTTACTCATAGTGAATATGTACCTCCATTTGATTTTCACAGGAGATTATATGGATTTTTTTGTAAGTAAATCCTTCTAATAGGGAAACTTGTATTGGAAATAAAACACAAATTTTATTTCATTTAGAGTTTCTGAAAAATTGTTTTTCTCTGAAGATAAATATGGTTGTTGCAGAATCAAGTGAAAATATAGTAAAGGCCGGGCTCGGTGGCTCACGCCTGTAATCCTAGCACTCTGGGAGGCCAAGGCGGGAGGATCGGTCAAGGTCAGGAGTTCGAAACCAGCCTGAGCAAGAGCGAGACCCCGTCTCTACAATACATAGAAAGAAATTAATTGGCCAACTAAAATATATATAGAAAAAATTAGCCAGGCATGGTGGCACATGCCTGTAGTCTGAGGCAGGAGGATCACTTGAGCCCAGGAATTTGAGGTTGCTGTGAGCTAGGCTGATGCCACGGCACTTTAGCCCGGGCAACAGAGTGAGACTCTGTCTGGAAAAAAATAAAGAAAGTATAGTAAAACCAAGTTACGTGAAGAAACAGATGAAGGTGTTGAAATGAGTAAATTTTAAACATTAAAACAATCTTATTATGCTTAAAAATTGTATATATTTTTTCAACTATTTACCACCTATATAGAGTTTCTATTTTAATAAATTTTATCTTTTTTCTTTCTTTTCTTTTTCTTTTTGTTTTAGGTGATTAAAAAGTGAGCCAGGCTTATTTAAGATGTATTGCCTAAAAACATTTGAGGGACAGGCTAGACCATGCATTTTTATAAAATTATATAAATTTATAGATATTTATATGTGGGTAACGTGTGTGTGTACATACGTCTGTCTATATTTATATATGTAAACTTTATATATATACACACATGTGTGTTTGTGTGCATGTGTGTATATATACCTTAACAGCTGGGGATCTAGGGAAGTTCACTAAAATCTCTGATTTTTAGTTTTGTCTTCCATAAAATGTCAGTGGTGATATTAACCTGAGGAGCTTGTTATTAGTATTAAATCCAGTGGAATCCTGGAACAAATATTGACACATTCCATCTGCCAAGTTGTGGAGATAGTCTATAAAAGTTCATGCATCTACCTACCTTTTCATCTAGGTTCAGGGTTTGGTTTTGCTACTCACTGTTGAAACCATCATCAGAAGTTTTTCTGCTTGTTCTTTCCTCTTGTGTATAATATCATTAATGCTGATGCCTAGACTGCACAATTTTTAGGAGAATTAAAAAATTCAAGGCAATTGAAAATATTTTAAGTTGGCTTAAAATAAGTTACTTATAGTTATTTCAGCAGATGAAAGTATAAAAAAATAGAAACAACCTATTTGAATTTATTTTTACATAAAAATATTGTCCTCACATTATTGAAACAGATACATAAATGGCTGAGGCTGCTTCTGTGTCAGGGGCTGGGCTCTAATTTTATTTAAATATTATTATATGATAAGAGATTATAATATTAGAATACTGGAACATTAGAATATTAGGAAAAAATGCTGCATTGGCAATGATGAGACAAAACACCAAATATTGGACCTGATGTGCCATTTATTATTTCTGTTCTATGCTCCTTTTTTCTCTTTTTTAAATTAGAATTATAATAATTATCTCATGGAAACTTTGTCATAGATGGCCTTATATATATATACAAAATAAAAATGGTAGAAATGATTATAATGGTAATTGCATTAGTAATTTCAAATATAACATTTTCTATTTGCCAGTAATTATACTATTACATACTATTGCATCAGTCTGATATGATGGTCTCATAATGATTTTAAACAAGGTTTATGATAATAGCTGGGCGTGGTGGCTCACGCCTGTAATCCTAGCACTCTGGGAGGCTGAGGCGGGCAGTCGTTTGAGCTGAGGAGTTCGAGACCAGCTTTAGCAAGAGTCAGACCCCGTCTCTACCAAAAATAGAAAAAATTAGCCAGGCATGGTGGCACATGCCTGTAGTCCCAGCTACTCGGGAGGCTGAGGCAGAAGGATCGCTTGAGCCCAGGAGTTTGAGGTTGCTGTGAACTAGGCTGATGCCATAGCACTCTAGCCTGGGCAACAGAGTGAGACTCTGTCTCAAAAAAAAAAAAAATTATGATAATAATTTGCTCTTGTAAATTTTCCTTTGCAAATGATCAGAGGCCATACGATAATCTAAGATCAACTGCTCTGCAAAAACTTAGGAATCTACTTGAAATTTCTTAAAATATGGAATAATTTCAGTATATTTAAATATTTTTGACTTTTATATTAGGACAAATATAAGATAAAATCAACCATTTTAATAATTTTAAAGTATACAGTTCTGTGGCATTAAGTACATTTATATTTTTGTTCAACCATTACAACAGTCCATCTCCAGAATATTTTCATTGTTCATAATGAAAACTTTGTACTTATTACTTCCATTCTCTCCTTTCCCCAGGCCCTAGCATCTACCATTCTACTTTTTGTATCTACAAATTTGACTATTCTGGGTAGTTTATATGGCTGAATTTATATACTGTTAGTCATTTTGTACTGGCTATTTCACTTAGGATAATGTCATCAAGGTTCATCCATGTTGTAACATATGTCAATTTTTTTCCTTTTTAAAACTAAGTAATATTACATTGTATGTGCATACTACATTTTGTAAATTGATTCATCTGTGGATGGACAATTAGGCTGTTTCTGACTTTTGGCTACTATGACTATTGCTGCTATATACCTGAGCATACAAATATTTGTTTAAGTGTCTACTTTTATTTTTTGGGGGGGGTATACATTCAGAAATAGAATTGCTGGATAATATACTAATTCTATGTTTAATTTCTTGAAGAATACCGATGGTCTTAGATGTATGATATTTTGACAGTTTTCAACTTTATGAAGATTTATCAGGATTTAACCCCATTGTAAATCAAGGAACACCTGAACTTAAGATGGTTTGACTTACGGTTTTTTGATTTTATGATTAGTTTGTCATGGTATTAAATACATTTTCAGCTTGCACAATTTTCAACTTATCATGGGTTTGTCAGGACATAGCCCCATCATAAGTTGAGAAGCATCTGTATCATTTTCCACAGTGGCTATACCATTTTACATTATCACCAATAATGTACAAAGTTGCCAATTCCTTCATATCCTTATCAAAAATTATTTGGTTCATTTGCTTGCTCGTTTGGTCAAAATTTCTCATTTTTTTTTTTTGTGATTTTTGCATGCTGTTTAAATGCAATAGTTCATATATTTCAGTTATGAGAATTTTTTTGGCAACATTAACTTCATTATTATTTAGTTATATGCATTTCTAGGAATGCTCATGAGCATATATTGTCTTCCTACATTAACTCTAATTCCCCTAGCTTTTCTAAATGTCAGTCTTTTCATATTCTTGTTGCTTCTATTTCCTTTTCCATCTGAGAGATTTACTCCACTTTTGTCTTTTAACACTTTAATGTTTTTATCAATTATTATATTTTTAATTTCCAAGATTTTTTATTGTTACCTGGCACTCACTTGTATAAAGCTAATGATATTTATTTTAAAACAATCATACTTCTCTGAACATATGGATTCTTATTTCAAAGAAATCATTTCTTTTTACTTTTCCTCATATTTAATATTTTTACATTTCCCACTTTTACAACTAGCTGATTGTAAAAAATGTAATGTATAATAATGAAAAAAATAATTATTTTAAGTGTTATTTCACCATCTTTAAAGGACTGCAGCCATTTTACCAGCATTTATAACAGAGTGGTTTCATGAGCTCACAGCCTAAGATGATTCTGGCAGAGATTTCTATGTTGATGCCGAGCTAAGGTATTATTTCGAAGTTGGTCCTAGAGCCTTTAAAATAACCATTCGTTAAAGAATTATCTCACCATTGATTTACTTCAAGAACAGTAGCTATTTTCTCCATCCTTTCTAGAATCCTTTTTTTTACATTTTTTACATTTCTCATTTTTTACAATTAGTTGATTAATTACAACTAAATGCTACAGATGTCCAGCATAAACTGGATCATTTAATGGATAATTATACCTTTTAGATGAATCCCATATCTATTGCTGTTATTTTCCATGGACTGCAGCAGTTATGTGCCTGAGCAGAATTGAATTATCATCCAGTGTCATGGGACATTATCTTATGAAATATAAGAAGAAATAAAAACTAGCTTGAGGAGAAAGTGTTCTTAAAATAGCAAAAGTAGCACTTTTATGAATGTTTCGAGATTTCCAAAAGGAGGGAAAACTGCCAATGTCACTATTAATTCATGTTAAAAATAAAATCCATTTTGCAGATGGCAAAACTGACTCTTCACATGATAGTAATATTGTCACTAGAGGAGTAAGTTTTTAAGAAATGCATCATGGACTTAACAAAAAATACTATTCCTGTTTCAACTTCAAAGAAATCATTCTTTTTCTGCATTTTTCCAGTGATTTTTCTTTTTTTGTTTTTTGAGACAGAGTCTCGCCCTGTTGTCCAGGCTAGAGTGAGTGCCATGGCATCAGCCTAGCTCACAGCAACCTCAAACTCCTGGGCTCAAGCAATCTTGTTGCCTCAGCCTCCCGAGTAGTTGGGACTACAGGCATGTGCCACCATGCCCGGCTAATTATTTTTTCTATATATATTTTTAGCTGGCCAATTTCTTGCTATTTATAGTAGAGACAGGGTCTCGCTCTTGATCAGGCTGGTTTCGAACTCCTGACCTCGAGCAATCCGCCCGCCTAGGGCCTCCCAAGAGTGCTAGGATTACAGGCGTGAACTACCGCGCCCGGCCTTTTCAGTGATTTTTAACTCAGTGTTTATGTGTGTATTGTGTGTGTGTGCATGTATGCATATGTATGTATGTATGCTGTGTGGACCTTACACTTTTGTGTTGTTAACTTCTTCAAAAGTATGGTGACCTTTGGGTCTAGAATAATATTTGAGCCTAGAAAACTACAACTCTTTTAGGCATACTGCGCAAGGTTATCCACTGATGTCATATCTAGAGTAGAATTCTCCTACCTACCTCTACCCAGAAGACTCTTAGGATGCTATTTCTTTTTTTCCTTTTAAGTGACTGGCCATTTCTCTATCCAAATTCCTTCTTTTGAAGGACCCATAAAGCAATGTATGATGTGTCTAAGCATTAGAGGAGCAAAGAGACTGAATACACAGCCTATTTGGGGAAAGCTTGGGCAGAGACATGGAAGCTAAAATGAACATGGTGTATAGATATTCAGGTAAAGGGTATGCTTTAACTAGAATATTCTCAAATTAGGTGAGGTGATAAAAGAGAATGAATGGTGATGAACATTGAAATTCAAGAGTATGCATATATATAACTTTGTGTAACAGGTATTTGGTAATAAAGATTCACTCTAGTTTTCTAAATAGAAGAATCAAATAATGATACTTAAAGGAAAATTGACATGGCATTATTGTGCAAAGACAATGCAAAAAGGAAATACAGTTTCTCAAAATGAGGGATAGGTGGCTGTAGCTTTAGGGTTAAGTCAAAGAATAAATGTGCAAGAAAAATATAAGGTAAAACTACGCGTAACATGGATCTATAATGTATGCATTTCCATTGACGTTTTATGCCTATGTTTTGACTTTGACATCTGGCTTTATGATATTTGAATTTGTGTCAGGCAGTAAAATATTCATATCCTATTGATATTGTGATAGAAATATATTTTTTAATTTATATATTTCTTTAAAAATGTGGTCCTATGTGTTTTCTTCAGCAAATACTAATCTCTGGATAAAAAAATAAGATTTCTTTTTTCAAAATAGGTAAGATTTTTTTTCATTTAAGAACTATAAAATTTTATGAATAATTTACAGTTTAACTAAATTAAGAACTATTTTTAATTGGCGTAGTATTCTATGAAGTATTCCCCTTTAACTGCTGGTTCGCTTTCTGTAGTTTCAGTTACCAGTGGTCAACTGTGGTCTGAAAACATTAAATAGAAAATTCAAAAAACAAACAATTCATTAGTCTTAAATTGGCTTTCAGTAGTAACCTAGGGCTACATTGTACTACCTTCATTATTCATCTCACTTTACCTCATTTTGTCCAGGTGCTCTGAACGTCAGTATCAACATACAGCTTTGGACTTCTTAAGTAGGGATCAAATGGATAGGGAAGAAATTATTTTGAGAATTTATCATTTTGTGTGTTTTATGGGCTTTCGTTTCTGTTTTTGTAAATTTTGCTAGCACAGTTTGGCCCCAGCAATTCAAGAAATATCAACTTTTTCTTATTTTTAATGAGATTTTCCAGTGTCAGCTCATCCCACTTTGCAGTTACATTGTTTATAGAAAAATGATCATTGGGACATGCCCACCTGAAGACAGCTTCGTGTAACCCCATCCTATCTGCCGTGGTGGTACAAATTAGATGTTTCCAGTCATTAGCAATCGGCTGTGACAGCAACAGTGGCTCTCTGGGAACAGCACAGGGGTGAGTGTTTGCAGCCTGGGGTCGGCAGTGAGATGAGAGCGCTTGGATACAGCAAAGAGCTATATCTCCTTAGAGCCCAGTCGGAGTATCGGATAAGGACATTCTGCTTGATTCACGTTTTCTCTGCCTTTGCTCATTACGTATCGGCCAATCAAGATTTCATAAAATAAGAGGCTGATTTACTATGAAGCCAGTGAAGTTTAAATCTCAGTGTCCCTCATTTTCAGGAAGGGATGCTGGAAATATGCACACACGGTCATTAATCGCGTGAAGTTTGCTAAAGAAAGATACATTGACAGCAAGTGATTGATAGTCTATCTCTTTCGGTCCAACTTCCCTCTGTCACATCCCTGTGTTAAGGAGTGTCGGAGCTGCCATAGACATTTGGGGACAGGGGTGTAGGGAAGATGAGTTGGGGACACATTTTGTTTATGTTAGTGGTGTGTTTATGTGGTTTGCAGTCATTTCTGTATACATAATAGTAAAGCTGTAGGTAGCTGTTGTGGTGTAGGAATGGCTTCCAGAAAATACTCCTGCCTCCCAGTGTGCTGTCTCTCTAGCTGCAGGGACAAAATGTTACATCGCAATATGAACATGTCCTATGCACTTGACTTCAGATGTACATGGGAAATGGAGAAGAAATAAGGTGTGAAATATATGGAGTCAGAAGCTACTCTGGAAAATGCTTTCAAACATCATATATTTCAAATTATTGCTGGAAGATTTGATTCTCTTTAATGCCGAGTCAGAACGAAAGTTCTGTCCTGTAGTGTATACAGTTACAAACAGTATACATTTTTGTGTAATTATGTACAATATACTTTGTCAGAACTCCTGCATTTCAGGACAAAAACTGGCAGCAGTAGCATTATAGGGAGTGTACCTTTCTGTGAGGTTGCATGTTTTATGCATCCAAAACTATTTGATTACACGTTAGCATGTACAGAGGGCCTCGTGCTGGCAAAATGTAGTTCTGTACAAAAGAGCAAGACAAATTTCCCTCTGGCAGAGCAGGGTCCTGAAGAGGTGAGTGTTCCAGTAATGAAGCTGTATGTATTCTTGAACGTTCAGTGTATGCCATGGAAGAGTAGTTTACCCAATTATGTAGTTCTATACAACATAGCAGCAATTTAAATATAAATCCAATCCCTCTTGTGAATGCCTTCATTTCAAATTAATTTTGTATATGTTTCGAAATTATTGATTGTACCAAAATTCAAATATGATGAAAAGGAAATTTCCTGGTGGAGGCCAAAAACTGAAAGATTGCTAGACGCCTCAGAATATAAAACATTTTATTGATTTGTTAGCTTTTTAAAATTTTTAATTTGTTGTTATTTATTTTCTCAGTCTAAGCAAATACTTTCAGACAGGACTTTGTTTTTGCAGTTTTGTACTCGTTTCTCTCAAATAGGACTCCCCAAAATGTATAAGCTTCGTTACTCAAAACTTGGATCTGCTGCTGAGTAAGAATAGACATTTTCCAGAAGAATAAAGCCTTAGAGAAGTAGTAGCCTTGTAGCTGCTCTCTAATTTGTGCCTCCTGCTGTAATTCCTGTAGGAGGCTGACCTCTTCCAGGTCTCTCTGAGTATTTGGAGTTTCTTCCTGGAAGGCATTTCTAGTTTGTTATGGTAGGCCCTTACCAGAGGGGCATTGAGCAAAACTTGACTTATTTCATATTAAAAGGGAGGTAAAAGTAATGCTAGAGACTCCATGGAACATGTCAGAGAGGAGCTGCAACTGAACAGGGAATTAAACTGAATCCAGTTAACACAGATTGTTAATGTTTCATTTTTTAATTGAGGGCCAGCCTTTTTCTACAATTTAGTACTACTCCTAAATATACATCACAAAGAAGATAACACAACACGATTCCATTCCACAGAATCATAGCTGACTGTTGAAATGTAAATCAAAATGTTTTTTTTTTTTTAAACCCACAATTTTATTTCTCTTTCCCTTTGGGAAAAGAATTCTTGAGCCTTCTGCAATATCCAAATAGTAAATCTTGTGCACTCATTTAANCCCACAATTTTATTTCTCTTTCCCTTTGGGAAAAGAATTCTTGAGCCTTCTGCAATATCCAAATAGTAAATCTTGTGCACTCATTTAAGCCGGAGCGTGTGCAGACGACTGACAGATCAGACTGCTGGCTTGCACAAGCCCTGCTTCTGTCAGAGGGCTGCAATTCAGGAGATTCTTTGCTGCAGTATATTAGAGAGCAAATTAGAGAGCAGCTGCTATGTTCTCTCATTAGCAGAGCAAGGATGATGTGCAAGTCTGTGTTGATCACTAGGAGTGACTTACCAGGTCGTTGCTAAACGTTTTTGCCAAGGTAGTAACAGGAAAATAACAGCTATTTGTATAAAGAAACTAGGAGCTTGTTTGCACGGCTACCGGAGGCAACAGGGAGATTAATACATGTTGTCAGTTCTACCGGTTGAATTTGACTTGCACTAAAATAGCATCAGTACACATCTCCCCTTGCCATTCATTTCTCCTGAATGCTGATCAAATTGCTCTCATTTCACCCTGAATGCTGCCAGGCAGTAATGAGTTGTAGCCATCTGGCAGTCATAATTTT
Source organism: Mirza zaza (assembly GCA_008750895.1). Taxonomy (NCBI): domain Eukaryota; kingdom Metazoa; phylum Chordata; class Mammalia; order Primates; family Cheirogaleidae; genus Mirza; species Mirza zaza. The sequence goes on along the minus strand of VSMD01002438.1, from coordinate 6,666 downwards.
TTGTTTATTTCAGCATAATAAGGGGGTACAAATGTGAAGGTTACATACATTGCTCTTGCCTCCCCTCCCCCCTCGAGTCAGAGCTTCAAGCATGTCCGTGCCCCTGGCAATTCACAACGCACTTATTATATATATATATATATATATATATATATATATATATATATATATACCCATCCCCTCCCCCCCACCTGCTGGACACCTCATAAATGTTTTTTGTTTTCATTTTTTTTTATAGCATTTTGGTTACATTTTATAATTTTGCCTTCACTTAGCAAAGGTTAGAGGTATGCCCTTCCCCTCCACACTGTTCAGTGCGTCTCTCAAATGTGGATCTATCCCCCCACCCCCCAAATCTCTGGTGAACACCACCCCCTTTGAGCACCGTATTGAAAATCAGTCAGTACCAATGTGACAGCGAGTACACAGGGAGCCCATCTCTCTGATCTTGTGTCACCTCACTTTGGATAATGGGCTCAAGCTCTACCCAGGGTAATATAAGTGGTGTTAGCTCACTGTCATTTTTTAGAATTGAGTAATAGTCTATTGTGAACATATACCAAATTTTAATTATCCAGTCATGAATTGACGGGCACTTGGGTTGTTTCCACGTCCTTGCAATAGTGAATTGTGCTGCCAAAAACATTTGGTTGCAAATGTCTTTATAATAGAATGATTTATGCTTAAGAATTTGGAGATACCTCAAACAGCTAAAAATAGAAATACTATTCGACCTGGCAGTCTTATTTTTTCTTTCCCTCTCCCCTAAAAAAGAAGCAGAGACAGGAACCTTTCACAGGTATGTCTCCAGCTGCTCACAGTTGCTAGCCTTCCTCTTGGGGAATGCAGGGCTGATGTTGATCCAGACAGTGAATTCCTGAATTCCTGAACTCCCCACAGTTTATGGGTTATAGCTGGTGAGCAAAAGCCTCTTCCATTTCAGAATTGGAGAGTGTTTAACAGAGTCTGTATGTCAGAATTATCAGTTAAGCAACATAAATGGAGATTTGCAAGGTACAGCTCTTGCTACAAAGTGGTATTTTATAGGTACATAGTAATACAATGTACCCAGAGATAAGGCTCTTTATAGACACATAAAGCAATATTGTTAATATTGTCTAACTCTTAAAAGAGCAGAAAACCTCTTACAAGGAAACTACCACACACTAACATTTGTGAGCTTTTATTGACACAAATGTTAGTATGTGGTACTTTCCTTGTAAGAGGTTTGTTGGTGTAAAATTACTGCCTCAAGAAAGAGCAGCAAGCGTAGTGTAAATAATGACCCTGCTAAATAAGACTAAGTCATCCAAACCGTGGAAACACAGGGTTGCCTATTAGTTCATCCTGGAGTGCGCTCTGTGATCACGCTGTCTGCTGTCCATGATAGGCCGGAGTGGAGCCCTGAAGCTGTTTCCCAAAGTGCACCCACAGGCTGGACCTGAGTTTTGTCACTCTCAGTGTTAAATAAAAGTGAGAAGAGAAAAGGACATTCCCCCCCTAGATTTCAACACTTTGCACTTCTACTAAGCTTGATAGGGCAAGAGTGCAATCTACAATTTTAAAGTGAATTTTTCTTCCATCTGCCACTTGTTATCTTTTCCTTGAATAAGAAAAGACATTGGTCTAGCAAGGATATTGTTTGTGCCCTGAGGCTAGCAATTATAGAATAGATCCCTCTAAAATATGGTATTCTGCGTTTTGTTGCTTTATTTTTTAAAACAGACTAATACCACAGTCTTCATCAAAGAAAACAAAAGTGAGCCTATTGTTTCAATAAGAACATTTACTATGTTTTCAGATGGGAGCATGATTAAGTATGCTTTGGGGTTTTCTGTATTTGGGAAATCCTGAATTCTTAATTGTTGGCCAACTTTCAGGCAGGTAAGCATCAGTGCAGCCTGTAAGTTCTCTAAGTTTACAAAAAACAAAACAAAACAAAACAAAAAACACATGTGTGCTACTGAAGGCTAACTCCTCAAAATAAAACCGAAAAAAGGGGACTAATGATTCGTTAAAGTAAATTGATGGTTTTGCTACTAATTCCTATCCCATACATCTGATACAAAAGGAGTGTTGGTAATTGATAAATAACATATCCTAGGCAGATGAATTCAACCTAGTAGATAAAAGTTTGCTTTGGTCACAGTTGCCTATGAACATGGGTTTCAAAACAAACATAAAGCCTTAACTTAGAATTTCATTATGTTTTAGAACTGTCACTCCCTTAATGTTCAAACATCTCTTTAAGTCTTTCAAATACAGGGAAAATGCATGTTTGTGGCTTTTTGTAAATATGCATGCAGTGATCTATGGCTTAAAAAAAAAACAAACATTTTGTTTCTGTGATAATGTTTGTTAATCCATCCAATATATTTGCAGAAAAATGGAGCATGTGATAGTCTTTCATGTACAAGAACTGTTTCCCCTTCAAAACCTTAGTTAGCCTGAACTGATTATTTCTAAAAACTGAAATTCAGTGATTAAAGAAAATCTAGAAAAAAAAAAAAAAAGAGCAGAAAACCATTTGGTCTCAATCATTGCTTCCACATATAATTTTTTTCATAATATTTTCAGAGTAATCAGACATATTAACTCAGTATGGGTAAAAGAATAATAAATAAAACTGACATAAAATTTAATTCTATTTTAAGGATATGTTTTTTAAAAGTCAACTTTATTGAGGTATAATTTATATAACTAAATCCATGTAAGCCTATACTTCAATGAATTTTGACATATTTTATATACTCAAGTAGTCACCACCACAATCAAGATATGAAATATTTATATTATCCCAAAAAGTTGTCCTTGTGTTCCTTCCCAATCTTTCCCATTCCTGACACCAGGAAAACAGATGTTCTGTCAATGTAGATGTTAGGTGTTAGTGAAGTAGAGAAGGTGATGATAATTCTAAATGAAAACAAAACAAAACTGCAATACCATACCAAATTGGAGTGTGGCAAAATTTATATTAATATTACATAGAAATCCCAAAAGAACATATAAAAAATAACAACACTCAAAAAAAAAAAAAAAAAAAAAAACAAAGAAACTCCTTTCTAGTCCAAGAAAGAAAAAACAGTTCATACTATGATAAATTCATAGTTATATTCAATGAAAAATAAAACACTCCATCTAATATTTCCCATAAGTATTATGATCAGGACATTGAATGACAAGTAACAAGTATTTAACTCAACATTTCCCTGGAAGCAGTAGCCATGCTATCAAAGTAAACAGGAACAGAATCAAAAAGATATTAACTTCCAGAAAACAAGCCAAACCATTAATGATATTTGTATATGATAAAATTAACGTGGAACACCATGAGAATCCATTGGAAAATCCAAGGAGTACTCAGAAAACGTAGTAGACACATAAATAATGTAGAATAATTAATGACCCTAAAGAGTTAGACGTTCTATTTTTATAAAATCACTAATGTGGCAAAATTGATATATTTCAGGAATATAAATTCATCAAGAAATTTGGAACATGTATATAAAGAAAAATTTTCCCTGAGCTTCATTTAACAAAAGGTAAGAAAACATATCATGTTTCCTCATGACAAGAAATACTATAACAAAGATTTTAATGTATATCCATGTACTCTATGAAAATAGTGGAATTCTGATCCAAATGCCAGATTTTGTAGATTCCTCATGAGGTATTATATTAGAATAAGAAGTGTGGGGGGGTATCATGATCAACCTTAATGCACCTATCACATAGCTTCAAAACTTATCCACACAGGGCAAATATCGTTCTGCATATTTTCACAAATCTCTACTCACTGTACATTTTAAAGCAAATCCCATACATGACTTTCTTACATCTATAAGTCCTTCAGTATGTATCTTTAACAATATGGGGCTTTTAAAACATAATTATCCTAACATTGTCAAATCTAAAACAATTACTTCTCATTATTTAATATCATAAATTATTCTGTTCAAATTTTTATTGCCATATATGTATATTTAAAATTCAGAATCTAAAAGAAGCCTGCTTATTTAAGTAGATTAAGTGTTAAAATTCATGTTGTATATACATAAACATATTATACTCAATTATTGATTATTACGTGTTATAATTAATACTACTAATAACAAGTATATCTAAGGCATATTATGATGTCAAATTCAACCAAAAACTTAGATAGCAATTACTGTTATTGTTTTAAGTCTCCAATTGTGGAAGACAAAGTAATGACTTTTGCCCACTAAAGCTTGCTATAGTATCTTCATATTTTGTTAAATATTAGATGTATTCCTATATATTATATATGTTTATGTTTCACTTGAGAAAAAGCAAAGGTGTCAAAACCAACCATTCAGTGAATAATGGTGATTACAAGTGGAGTTTGTGAATTTTGGATAAGTGATTGATTATAGGGTTTGAAATATAATTTTATCAAGTTTCATAAAAATGCAGACATTATATGAATACATGGTTTTATCCCTATTGCATAGTATTTTTATTTTGATATATTAATCTAGAAATCTCATAAATCTCTGAATTTTGACTTCTAAATTTCCATATTGTCCTCAGATCTGTTCAGCTGGGTAATGACTTTTTCTTGCTTGTAATAATAATGCTTTGATATTCAGACTTTCACTACTCACTGATCTCATGCTGCTCCTGGGTCCATATTAAGTATTATTATGAGTTGTAAAGGCAGATTTTAATACATGTAAAGAAAATGATGCATCTAAGGGTAGTATTAGCATTTCCAGTCAATTTTTAATTTATCCTAGCAGTATCTTTATATTTATTGTTATGTAAGTAAATTTTCTCCTTAGTCTCTACTGAAATAAAACTCTAGCACACCAGATTATAGAAGAATATTATAGGGATATAAGTAAGAAAATCACAACTATAAGGAAAGAAAGTTTTTATTAACATATAATTGCTTATTTTGTGTCTAAATCATTGATATTAAGAAGTATCATTATTATAAGATAATTTAACAATCTAGTCAAGGTTCTTGATATATATTGCCACAATGTTTTTTTAATTTGTATACCATATTTCATGTACATCTACAGTATGTAATGACTTCAAATTTACCAAAACTTTGTTAACATTTACTCTTATTTTAAAATTTCCAATAGTGAAAGGCAAAGTAATGACTTTTCACCCATGAAATTCCTATAATATCTTCCTATAATATCTTCATATTTATGTATTTAATGATATTTATTTAATGTAAAATAGGTAACATGCTATAATAAATTTAACTTGAATGTTCAACTCATTAAAGTGTGGTATTCTAGTTTTTGCTGTTAATAAAATTATTTAATTGCATTCTCAATATAAATATTTTCCCCTATGTATATATATGCATACATGTATATATGAAATAAGACAATTTTTATGACATTCTTACCTAATGTTGTATAATTGCTTCTAGTATAGTATATGCTATGCTAGAACTTTACCAAAGTGTATATATGTACATACGTGTGTGTATAATTACTTAATTAAACAAATATGTCAAACAAACCAAAGAGTAATAAAGATTTTAAGACTATGGATTTTTGATAGATAAATGATTATTAGAAATATAATTTTATAAGACTTTATAGAAATATAGACATCATATAGATTCAGATTTCTTATATAATGGGTATGCCATTGTATTTTAAAAAATATTCCTATAGATTCTTACAATCTTAGTGGGATGAAGTAAGAAGGCTAGGTCATTTTTTACCTTCTATAAGTGTGTTGGCTGATTATAATTGGTACCACAGAAGGAATAATACAGTTTTAGAGGTATGTGTTTACAAAATCAACATGTGATGTCTTTATTATCAACAAGGTTTTCAAAATAGTCACATATTTCCACATGTGTGGCAAGGTAGAAGCTTTGATTAGCTTTCTGGAAAAACTAATAATAAACATCCTCTAGGTATTGCATATAGAAACAGAACACCCAATTCGGGCACTTTTCCTATCCATTTTTTTATGCAGAAGGTTACTTTTGAGCATATTTTTCATTGCCCCCAGAACATCTTTATTCCTAAAGCTGTAGATTACAGGGTTGAGTGTGGGTGTGAGGATGGTATAGAATATTGCCAGGAACTTGTCCTGGCCTGGAGTGTGGTAGGGTTTAGGTCTCATATATGTAAAAATAAAAGGCCCATAGTACATTATGACCACAATCATGTGGAAGGAACACGTGGAAAATGACTTTTTCCGTGCGGCTGGTGATTTCATTTGCAGGACAGTAAGGAGGATCTGGACATAAGAAGCAGAGATCACGGAGAAAGGGATCAGCAGGAAGACGATGCCGCTTACGTAGACTCCGCCTTCATAGCGCGATGTGTCTACACAGGACAGCTTCAGCATGGCAGGGACTTCACAGAAAAAGTGATCGATGGCCCTAGAGCCACAGAAGGGAAGGTGGAGCACGTAAGCCGTGTGAACTATGGAGTTGAGGGTCCCAACAAGCCAGGACCCTCCCGCCATGAGAACGCTGACAGAGTCGTGCATGAGGGCTGCGTAGCGCAGGGGGTGACAGACGGCGACATAGCGATCACAGGACATCGCAGCCAGGAGGAGGCACTCGCCACCCAGCAGGGTGAGCGACAGAAATACCTGGAATCCACAACCTGCAAATGAAATAGTTCTGCTGCCTGACAGAAAGTTAGCAAGCACTCT
>VSMD01002436.1:0-19747 GCA_008750895.1 Mirza zaza | reverse complement strand
ACTTGGGAGGCTGAGGCAGGAGGATTGCTTGAGCCCAGGAGTTTGAGGTTGCTGTGAGCTAGGCTGATGCCACGGCACTCACTCTAGCCTGGGCAACAAAGCGAGACTCTGTGTCAAAAAAAAAAACCAAAAACAAAACAATAAAAATGGCCGGGCGCGGTGGCTCAAGCCTGTAATCCTAGCTCTCTGGGAGGCCGAGGTGGGCGGATCGTTGGAGCTCAGGAGTTCGAGACCAGCCTGAGCAAGAGCAAGACCCCATCTCTACTATAAATAGAAAGAAATTAATTGGCCAACTATTATATATAGAAAAAATTAGCCGGGCATGGTGGCACATGCCTGTAGTCCCAGCTACTTGGGAGGCTGAGGCAGCAGGATTGCTTGAGCCCAGGAGTTTGAGGTTGCTGTGAGCTAGGCTGACGCCACGGCACTCACTCTAGCCTGGGCAATAAAGTGAGACTCTGTCTCAAAAAAAAAAAAAAAAACAAAACAAAAAAAAACAATAAAAATGGTGATATGTCAATATTAATAACTGATTGAACTATACTCAGTAGTACCAATGCCCAGAAAGAGTTATTTATCACGCCACTGAACAATGAATACTGGGTCAGCCAAGTAGCCCAAGTTATATAATACCTACATCTTTGCCTTTAAAAATGAATGATTCTCAAAAGACTGTAGAAAACTTTTTTTCTACCTCAGAGTTAACAGAAACAAACTTCTCCCAAATGTAATAAAAAGACACGTGTTCAGTTTCTCAAGGGCATTACCTTGGCATTACAGACTGAAAAGCAGTTCTGTGTAAGCACAAGTAGAGCAGAGGGTAAAGTGAGTATATTTTTCTTTCTTTTCCTTGCCTTTCCTCCTTTCCTCCCTTTTCTCTTTTCTTCTTTCCTTCTTCCTTTCTTTCATAAAGTCTCTCTTAAGCATTTTACTCTGATAAGCAAGCAAGTGTTCATTTTTGAAAGTTGCAGTACCTCAGTATTTAAAAAAACAAAAATATACATTAAAATGGCTGTAGGGACTTAGCATATTTTTGGAAATCGTCTGAGAGCAGTAAGTTTTGTATGGTGTTTCTTAGAGTTCTAGAGTCTTTTCTGTGCTTTGCGATAGGAAGTAAGGTAATGATTTGGTAAACCTCTTGGCCTACATTCTCTCCCTAATCAAGGCTTGGTCTGTTTGGGTTGTCATCTGTCTCTGTACATTCTCATGAATGTTTGTGAATATATACACATACACATATACATAAGATGGAATAGTTTGAAGTATTCCTTTTAATGATAGGATACTCTCAGATTCAAATTACATGTATTGAGACATTGTTTACTGGGTATTGTACGTGTCTTTTTGGAATTTGCAATTTTTTTTACCTGTAATTTGGTTTTGGGTCTAATGTTAATGACTATCAAGACCCAATTTTGAGCTGCTATTATGTCTATAGAATTGTTTTCAGGCGATGACTAGAAATGGTGAATTTTAGACTTTGTTTATAAGCTGACAGCATTAACATGACAACACAAATAGTGAAAGTGACAATTTTGGTGTAGGCTGACAAGGGCATGCCTTTGGTCCATTGTGTTAGTATAATCACATATGATAATGCTATAAATCAGATTTAATAGTACTGCAGAATTTCTGGATAGAGATTCCTCTGGCTTTGAGTTTTATTAATTTTATAGAAAGGCAACCTAATTTCACTAACTATAGAAAATGATGTCATTGAACTTGAATTTTTTGAGAAAACAAACCCAAAATTGAGCTGACATTGGGGATTTTTTTTGTTTTTTACTTTAGTCACTATGATGTGCTGTAGAGCTCTTAAACTTATTCCTCCTAATTCAAATTTTGTATTCTTTGACCAGTATCTTCCCAATCCTCTTTGCCCACTTTTCTCAGCCCCTCGTAACCACCATTCTACTCTCTGCTTCTACAAGTTCAACTTTTTTAGATTCCACAAATAAGTGAAATGAGATATTTGTCTTTCAGTGTTTGGCTTATTTCATTTGATGTGTTCTCCAGGTTCATCCATGTTGTCAGAAATGACAGGATTTCCTTCTTTATGGCTGAATTGTATTCCATTGTGTGTGTTTGTGTGTGTATATGTATATATCACTTTTTCTTTATCTGTTGATGGACACTTAGGTTGATTCATATTGTGAATAATGCTGCAATGAACATAGGAGTAGAGATACCTCTTTGACATACTGATTTCATTTCTTTTGTATACATACTTCATAGTGGTATTGCTGAATCGTGACGATTTTATTTTTAATTTTTTGAGGAATCTCCATACTCTTTTCCAATATGGCTGTACTAATTTACATTCCTACCAACTCCACATACTGGCCAACACTTAATCTTTCATCTTTTTGATAATACAGCCATTCTAACATGTGTGAAGTGTTATCTTATGGTTTTAATTTGTCTTTCCCTGATGATGAGGGATTTTGAGCATTTTTCCCCCCATATACCTTCTGGCCATTTGTATGCCTTCTTTTGAGAAATGTCTAATATAGGAAAATGACCCACAGGCATACCATTTTTGCATAACTACGTCAAGAATTCTCTAGTCCTAATTCATATGTATGTATATGTAATATTGATCTTTCTCCTTCCAATTTTCATGATTTTAGTTCATGCTACTGTCATTTCTTACTTAGATTAATGCAGTTTTCTCCGACCTGTCTACCCTTTACTAGTCTTGCCCCCATTTCAGTTCATCTTCTATACTCAAGCCAGTTAGATAGATCCTTTTTGAAAAATATATTTTTAACTAAATTGAAATGTTCAGATACACAGGATAAAATAAAATATAATTCATTAAAAACCTAAGTGTCTTATCACCCAGAATAAACATATGTCAACATTTTGCCATATTTGCTTTATGTCCTGTAAAGAATAAAATATATATAGCTAGAGCTCTAGCCCCATCTTTCTCTAAGTAATCATCTTGAAAGTTGGCTTATATCGTTCACATTTTTTCATTATACTGTATTTGCATATCCATAAACAGTATAATAAACAATATGTACTATCATTTTTAAAGTTTTCTAAAATTTTATATGATAGACTTTATGTATCTTTTATAACATTGCTTTTAAATTTTTTTTTTTTTTTTTTGCAACAAGGTCTCTGTTGTCCAGGCTAGAGTACAGTGGTGCCATCATAGCTCACTGCAACCTCAAACTCCAGGGCTCAAGCAATCCTCTTGCCTCAGCCTCTTAAGTAGCTGGGCCTACAGAGATGTACCACAACACCCAGCCATTTTTTTTTTTCTGTTTTTTGTAGAGATGATGGGGATCACTATATTGCTCTGACTGGTCTCCATCTTCCAGCCTCAGGCGATCCTCCTACCTAGGCTAACACTGCTTTTAATATTTATCTATGTTAATACATTTGTTATAATTGCTATATGTCTCATACAGATAAACCAGTTTATTTCTTCAACATGCTGCAGTTACAGAAATTCTGGTACAGTGTATATCCTATGTACAGTTTCTCTGAGATTGATATGTGGCAGTAGAATAGCTTGGCATAAAATCTGGACATGTTCATCTTTACTATGTAGTTATTTTCTTCAAAGTGGTTTTACTGATAATATTGCCTCAGCAGTTATATAAAAGTTACTTTTTACTCTCAAACTTGCTGATAATTGTTTTAGTTTGATTTTAATTTTTGCAATCTTATGTGAATGAATGGTATTTTAATTTGCATTTCCCAGATTTCTAGTGAGATTATATTTTCATATATTTTTGACCAATTGTTTTTTTTTTTTTTTTTTTTTTTGGTGAATTGCCTGTTTTTCCCTTACATTGCAGTGATAAATAATATATCTGTATTATCTGTGTCTACCTGTATACAGGTTGTGAATCTTCTTTTGGTTTTGTTATACTTCTCAATATGTGGCTAGTCTTTTCACTTTGTTAGGGGTCCCCATCCAGAACTTTTAAATTGTAATCATACTTGTCAATATTTTGTGGGTTTTTTTTTCCTTTCTTGTATAAGAAACTCATTAAGGTTCTAAAAATGTATTTCTTTTAAAGATTTTTCCACTTAGTTTTTTCAGTGACCTAAATTTTATTTTTGTATGTGATGCAAAGCTCAACTTTTTCCCCCCAAAATTGGTCCTTTGATTGTCTATATGTATATATATTTTTTATTTCAAAGTGCCATGAAAGCTGTTGAGCTTAACTGGTATTACATTAAGATTATGGATTTAATTTGGAAACTTGACGTTGTACAGTAATTTTTTTTTTTTTTTTTTTGAGACAGAGTCTCACTCTGTTGCCCTGGCTAGAGTGCCGTGGTGTCAGCCTAGCTCACAGCAACCTCAAACTCCTGGGCTCAAGCTCCTTCTGCCTCATCCTCCTGAGTAGCTGGGACTACAGGCATGCGCCACCCTGCCCGGCTCATTTTTTCTATATATTTTTAGTTGGCCAATTTAATTTGTTTCTATTTTTAGTAGAGACATGGGGTCTTGCTCTTGCTCAGGCTGGTTTCAAACTCCTGACCTTGAGCAATCCACCTGCCTGGGCCTTCCAGAGTGCTAGGATTACAGGTGTGAGCTACCGCGCCCGGCCTGTTGTACAGTATTGAGTCTGTAAAAAACAGATAATTCTAATGCAACAGCCACTTCAAATCTCATACTTATTGCCTGTCTGTGCATTTACTCATATTTACCACCAGGCAACAATGGCTTCTCCTTCTCTTCATTTAATCTTGCATGAGTGTCCTTTAGTGGCAGACACTATCCTTGAAACGGTCAAGAAAAAGAGATTCTGGGAAATGTTGCTCAAGGTTTCTACCCTGTGATACAGAGCCTATAGAAGGGGATATTGGTGATACATATTTTAGAATAGACAGTTTTATATATTTTATAATAGACAAGGCAGGCATATGCAAATCTATTCTTATTCCCACCCCCCTATCCTTTTAACAAACAAGCTGGCATATTTGATTATTGTATACTCCCACTATCCCCCATTGATATATCTTGGAGAGCTTTTTCAGTGGGATATGCATTGATAATTTTGCTGGTGTTTGCCAGTTGCCTTTCATATAGGCTATATCAATTTATATTTCTGCCAGTAGTGTGTCACTTTCTATTGTGCTGCATCCTACTCTCTTTATTAACAATGTCTTTTTACCAGTGAGCTTAGCCAGTCCTTGTTCTTTAAGGCTGTTAAGTCATTCTGGCAGAAGTGGTAACTGATAACATGCATGTGTATGTGTGCATGCACACAAACACACTCAGTCCCCTCTACTGAGTTAGATGCCCTTTCTCTATGACTATATTATGTGTTTCATTATTTATAAATATTTTCTTTGTGTCCTTTTCTAGGCCTGGGCTTTCTTAGTAAACTATCAGAGCTATTTTTTCCTTAAGTGTTATTTCTGATGCATTTGGATTGTATGTTGCTAGTGTATAGAAAGACAGCTGATTTTGTAAATTGATCTTATATTCTGCAACTTTGCTGAATTCATCATCTCTGATAGTTTTAAAAAATTATTTAGTATTTTTATATATAAGATCATAGCTGCAAATAGAATTTTTTTTTTTAGTTTTACTACTTCCTTCCCAATTTGAATGGCTTTTAATTTTCTTACCTAGTTGATCTGGCTAGAACTTGTAGCACAATGTTGAATAGAAGTGGCAAAAGTGGCATCCTTGTCTTGGTCCTGATCGTAGGAAGAAAACATTGAGTTTTTCACCATTCACTGTGATGTTAGCTATGGGTATTTTATAAATGTTCTTTATCATGGTAAGGAAGTTCCTTTCTCCTAGTTTGAGTGTTTTTATCATGCAAGCATACTGGATTTTGTCAAATGCTTTTTTTCTGCATCAAGATCATGCGTTTATTCCTTTCATTCTATTAATGTGGTATATTAATTTTTGTAAAAATGTTGAACCACCCTCACATTTCTGAGATAAGTCTCATTTGATAATGGTGTATAATCTTTTTAATATAGTGCTGTCGGTTTGCTGGTATTTTGTTGGAGAATTTTTATACCTGTAATCACAAGGGATATTGGTCTATAGGTTGTTTTTCTTGTGAAGTCTTTTTCTAGCTTTGGTATCAGGGTACTGCTGGCCTCAAGAAATGTGGATATTCAGTTGTCCCAGCACTGTTTGTTAGAGGTAGTATTCACAAATTGCCTCCTCTTCTATTTTGAGAAGACCTGATGTTAATTCTTTAAATTTTGATAGATTTCATCAGTGAAGTAAGCAGCTCCTGCACTTTTCTTTGTTGAGAGGTTTTTGATTATTGATTCAGTCTCTCTATTTGTTGTAGGTCTGTTTGGGTTTTCTGTTCCTTCTTGTGTCAGTTTTGATTGTATGTTTCTAAGACTTTTTTTTTCATTTTGTATAAATTATCTAATTTGTTGGCATACAATTATAATCTTAATAAAGTAGTAACCTTTTTTCCTCTATAATGTTAGCAGTAATGTGTCTGATTTTCTTTCAGATTTTAATAATTAGAATCTTTTCTCTTTTTTATTGGTTGGTCTAGCTAAACATTTGTACAAGTTTTGTCAATCTTCTTAAAGAACTAGCTGTTTTTCATTTCAATTACTTTTCAGCACCAGATTTTCTATTTGGTTACTTCTTATAATTTCCATTTTTAATTGATAATATATTTGATGAGACATTGTTCTGGTTCCCTTTAGTTCTTTGAGCATATTTAAGACAGTTGACTTAAAGTCTTTGTCTAGTAAATCCAATATCTGGCTTTCCTGTAGGACAGTTTCTATTAATTTTTTTTTGGTATGGATGGGATATACTTTTGTTGTGTTTGCATGCCTTAAGGTTTGTTTTTTTTTATTTTTTATTTTTTGGCAGCTAGACATTTTTAATATTATAGTGTAGTTGGAAATCAAATTCTTGCTTGTCACCGGGGATTATCATTGCTGCTTGTTTTGAGTTATTATTTGTTTGTGTAATGACTCTTCTAAACTATTTTTGTAGTCTGTATTCTTTGTGACCACTGAATTCTTTGTTCTATTCTCTTAGTGGTCAGCTATTATTTGGCAGAGATTTTCTTAAATGCCTCAATCAAAAAACAAAACAAACAAAAACAACCCAAACAAAACCAAAAAGACTCTCCTAGTCTTTGCAAATTGTTTGTTTATTGGGGTACCGAATGCTTAGTCTGGCCACTTACTATTCTGCCTTAGCCCTCAGTTCCTGCATCCACAGAGCTGAAAGATGAGCCAGAGGTGAAAGCTTAGGTTCTCATTGAGTCTTTTCTGAGTATATGGCCAGCCCTTGGCATGCATGTGGCCTTCTAGATTTTGCAGTGTATGTGGGAGCTTTGCAAAGCTTTTATTTCCTAAAGTATCTCTTTCCCCAGATTCTTCCTTCCCATGCTTTTTTAGGTCTGCCAATTGCTTGACCTAACTATTATCTCTTACCATGGGTGACTGTGGCTATTTGTCTTTAAATGTTTTTGACAGACACCACCTGGGAAGCTGCTTCAGGCCTATGAATCTTCAAGGCAGGTGGAACAAAGACAAGCCCTTGAGCCAGTCCTTCAGGGAGCCACCACATAGTTCCAAACATACAACCATATTCTTTGAGAATAAGGTCCATATTGGTCTCTTTGGGACCAACAGTGTACACCACTGTGGGCTGCTATTATTGTGGTTGTGGCCATGTAGGGGACTTGGGAGTGGTAGGCAGGTAAGTTAAAATTCCACAGGACTTTCTTACCCCAAACTCAGCTTTTTCCTTTATTACATGCACCCCTGGTTTTTGTAAGATTTTGATTAGATTCTAGACTTAAGAAAATGTTGATTCTCACTATTTTTGCCAGCTTACTCATTGCCTTTTTTTAGAGAGAGTGCTCTGAAGTTACCTATTCTGCCATATTTTGAGATGTCATTCTCACTTTTTTGAATGAGCTGACTATAAATGGATATAATGTTAATTATCTTGAATCATCTTAAAAGAGTAATTTTTAAAAATATTGTGTTTAAAAATAAGGAAATGTACATATTTACATTTTTTAAAGGTAAATCTTTGTTCATATATTTAAGTATTGGTGTTAAGATGGAGAAAATGTCTTGTCTGTTACTATCTAGTCTAATGCTGCTTTATTCAAGTTGTTTTTCCAGATTCTGAGGACCAAACAACTAGATTCCTTTTTATTTTTATTATTATTTTTTTAGAGACAGGATCTCTAAAACAGGTTTCTGTTGTCAAGGCTGAAGTGTGGTGGCACAAGCATAGTTCACTTGTAACCTTGAACTCCTGGCCTCAATCAATCCTTGTGCCTCAGCTTCCCAAAGCACTGGGATTATGGGCATAAGGCTCTGTGCCCAGCATTCTTTTGCTTTTTATAGTAAACTCACCATTCTAAGAAATCATTAATTTAAATCAGTGTTTCTCAACCCAGGGCAGTATTGCTCCCCAGGAGACAATTTGGCAATATATGGAGACATTTCTAGTTCATCACAATTTGGAAACAGGTTATGCTACTTGGCATCTAGTGGATAGAGGCCAGGGTTGCTGCTAAACATCATCTAATAGATAGGACTGGACTCCACAACAAAGAATTGTATGTCCTAAAATGTTGGAAGTGCCAACATTGAGGAACTCCGATTTGGATTTTTCAGATCTCCCAGATTCCTTAAATTGGGTGATATATGTGTTGCTATAAAGTTTAGTGACTGAGTTTGGACCTCTAACCACTTTAACTTTTTTTCTCTTGTAACTCCTCTTTCTGAAATAGTGTTACCCATGAATAGAATAATAGGGAGATGTTGAATCTGAATTTGCATTACTTTCTCTTTGTGAAACATCACTATAAATTGATTTTAATTTTTAATATAATTTAATTCTTAAACTTTCATACAGAAAAGACATTAATGAACCTCTATGAATTGATTACCCAGCTTCAACAATTAACATTTTATCATTCCCCAATGTTTTTGGAGTATTTAAGGCAAATTTAGTTTTCATTTCATTTTCTTTATGTCAGATGTCTTTTGAGGGTTAGTTTGTTAGAATAAATGTAAATAGTTTGAACATTGCATGTGATTAAGTCTTTCTATAACAGGTTCCCCCTCCATTTAAAAAAATCCATATATTTGTTGAAGTACTTATATCATTTGTTCTGTGGAATTTCTCACATTCTGGCTTGGCTGATTGTATCTTTGTGGTATCATGTAACATATTCTTCTTCCCCTGTTTTTCTCTGTAAATTGGTAGCTTTAGAGATTTGATTAGATTCATCTGGGTGTTTTAAAAGCCAGAATGTCATAGGTATAATAAAGCAGATATTAACATACATATAGCCATCTATCACTTTATTGTATGTAATGTATGTTGTAAGTTGGTATATATGCATATAATGCACCCATGTATGTAAACATGAACACATACATATATAGCTCCACAGCAGGTGGGCACATAACAAGTTCCATTTTTAATGATAATACTGATCTGTGCAAATGTCAATTTGATCCATCATGTTTCCATCAATATTTTACCTAATGTTTTCATTGATGGTTATCAAAAATGATGATTGTTCTTAAATTATTTCCTCTGTAGCTCTATGTAGCCAAATTAATATTCCATGTACAAATCACTGTATCTTAATCTCTTGATGCCTTTGAGAGCAGTGGATTTTTTATTTTGTCAGCTCAGCTCAGCTAGCATAGTACTTTACACATAGCAACCATGCCCTATCTGTGATTCTAAACCTTGGCTCTGAATTGGAATCACTTGTTTAAAATGATTGATTCCCGGGTTCCACTCTTAGAAATTTTTTATTTAATTGGTCCAGCAACCTTTGTGTTGGAGGAACATAGACTGGCAGAGTAAAATGAATCTGTCTTTTATACATTTCAGCTATTTATTGAGCAAGCATTGTTCTGAGTAATTCTTAGTACATTAGTGTGCATCTAATTCATCTGTGTAACTTTAAAAATTTAATTTTAATAGGAAATCATATGGTTCATGATTTAAAACGAATAAAAAAGTTACAAAGTAAAAATTCTCTTCTACCTTTATCCACATCATCCCCAAGTCATCTGGCTATTTACTATAGCTAATCAAAATTATTTTGTTTATACCTAGAGATTTTACAACTATATAAGCAAATATTTTTGTTACTCCCATTTTCCAAATGGATTATCCATTTGTTCCAGGACCATTTGTTGGAAAGATTATTCTTCCTCTTTTGAATTGCCTTTGTATGTTTGTCAAAAGTCAGTTGACCAAATATATGTAGATCTGTTTCTGGACTTTCTATTTCATTCTGTTAGATCTGTATGTCTGTCCTTAGTCCAGAATCACTACTGTAGCTTTCTAGTAGTATGAATCCTCCAACTTTATTCTTTTTCAAAATTGTTTTGGCTCTTCTAATTTCTTTGCCTTTCCATATAAATTTTTGAATCAGTTTTTTTATAACAAAGAGCACTCTGGGATTTTAATTGGGATTGCATTTCACCTATAGATTCAATGAGAAAAAATTGACATTTTAAGAATATTAATTCTGGCCAGGCACAGTGGCTCATGCCTGTAATCCTAGCATTCTGGGAGGCCGAGGCGGGAGGATCGCTTGAGGTCAGGAGTTCCAAACCAGCCTCAGCAAGAGTGAGACTCCGTCTCTACTAAAAATAGGAAAAAATTAGCCAGACAACTAAAAATCTATAGGAAAAATTAGCTGGGCATGGTGGCTCATACCTGTAGTCCTAGCTACTTGGGAGACTGAGGCAAAAGGATTGCTTGAGCCCAGGAGTTTGAGGTTGCTGAGAGCTAGGCTAACTCCATGGCACTCTAGCCCAGGCAACAGAGTAAGACTGTGTCTTAAAAAAAAAAATTAAGTCTTCCCATCTGGGAGTGTGGTAGTTTCCCCTTATCCAAGATTTTGCTTTCTGCAATTTCAGTTACTTGTGGTCAGCCATGGCACGAAAATATTCAGATATTTTGAGAGAGAGACTATATTCACATTGCTTTTATTACAGCATACTGTTGTACTTACTCTATTTTATTATTACTTGTTAATCTCTTACTGTGCCTAATTTATAAATTAAACTTTATCATGTATGTACAGGTATGTGTGTACAGATCGAGTATTCTTTGTCTGAAATGCTTGGGAATGGAAGTGTTTCAGATATGGGTTTTTTTACCCCTAATTTTAGAATATTTGCATATATATAATGGGATATCTTGGGAATGGGACCCAAGTCCAAACACAGAATTAATTTATGTTTCATATCCACCTTGTACACCTTACCCAAATGTAATTTTATACAATATTTTTAATTTGTGCATGAAACAAAGTTTGCGTTAAGTACTTAAGTGTGAAAGTCTTCACTTGTGATGTTCTGTCAGTGCTCAAAAAGTTTCAGAGCTTGGGCCAGGTGCAGTGGCTCATGCCTATAATCCCAACACTTTGGGAGGCCAAGGTTGAAGGATCTCAGTATAGTGATCAGTTAGCAAAGGAATCTTATTTATTTTCTAGGTTGGTCTCCAGTTTTTCTCATATCATTTATCAACTGGTATATCTTGTAATTCCTGATGCACCAGATGCATTACAAATCCCAAGATACATTGTGTATGTCTGTCTCCCTCTCTCAAACACACACACACACACACACACACTGTGAACTCACTTATTGTACTACTTTGTTGTTTATTTTTTACTTAATCTTTCTCCCTTACTAGACAATGAGCACTTAAGGGAATGAGAAATGGTGCCTACCCTCTGGGAACTTAAGTTGTGAACAAATGATACTAGGTTGGATCATATGAAATTGCCAATGTTAGTTTATAACCTATAAAATCTCGTACCTAGTTGGGACCAAAAAAAACAAAACAAAACAAAACAAAACAAAAAACAAGGAAAAACCCATTACTTCTGACAAGATACAGTCATTAGTATGAGAAATTGTTCATCACTGTTATGTGTTAAGCAAAATCAAAGAGCTGGGTATACTGATGAAGTGAATGAGACACAACCCCTACCCTTGAAGATATTCTCTGTGGAGGACTGGACCTTTATAATACTCAGATGTGTTTAATTCTGATTAATTTGTTGATATATGTACAAATTTAGTCTCAGTTTGAATCCACATGTGATCGTGCTTCACAGTGTCTTGGCCTATAAGACACTTCAGCAGTAACTTCTATATATTATTAAGAAGATTCATATACTTTGTTATGTGATACTAGTATATGAAAAGATGCTCTAAAATATATACATTTTTCACTTTTTGATGTAAATTAAATATTTCAGTCACTTAGTATCTAGTGGGTTGAATAAACAGGGTAGTAAATAAAGGACACCAAACATTCATCCTTTGAAATAACTTGATATTTAAATAGAATAGACATTAAAGCAATCATAATAGAAAAATAAAACTTCCTTACTCTAAGTTTTTTTGTATAGTGTTTTTTTCACTGTAAATTATAGATGGAGAGGAGGTATAGTATTTTTGATCCATAGGCTCTCAAGCTGGTCTTTACTGCCCTGTATTACAAATCTGGAAAAAGGAAATAAGTGAGAGATTTTGTGTAAGTTCCATGAAGCCAGAAACTATTTCTCATGTTCAGTGCTGTATTCCTTACACTTAGCACATAGTAGTATTAACAGACAGTTGTTAAGTATTTGTGGAGGAATGAGGCTAGGTTAGCTAGATTTGGTTGAAGTAAGAAAATGTAATTTTTACATAGGAGATACAAATTTTAGTTAATAAAATTAAAGTCATTGCAATTGCATGTTGCTTGATAAGCATCAAGAGTCACACAGTTTGAGGCAATTGTTTTGGCAAATGCTATAGTAATAGAAGACTATTTCAGTCAGAAGTTTGTTCATGATATTGTTTTGAGCTTGACCTTTAATATAACAAGATATTAAAATATAATTATCAAAACCTATAAAGCCTCCTCTTTCATTTGAAACCCTTGTTTAAAATACATGACTCAGGGAAGACTTTACATTTGTATTGGTAATACAGTAAATAGAAGTGCCCAGGAAATTTATTTTCTTTTGTATTTGCTGCCACCAAATGGCAAATTATATTACTGTGTCTGTTATGTGCTGTTGAACACACATACTAAAAATAATTTCCCTTTAATATTTTTTGATGAGCTTGATTTGTTCATAGATAATTTTGACAAGAGGAGAAGTAACAAATTTTATGTTTAGAACTACAGCTAACCTTCTTCTACCAGAGTGTATAAGATAGTTTATATCTTCTAACATAAGGCATATTAGGACAATAAAAGTAATTACTATGACAAAGATGATGATAACTGATGATTCTTTCAGACTAACAAGAAATGTGGTTGGTAGCACACTTTATACAGGAAATTTAATTCTGACATTTGTTCTTTCCAGGTCATTGCACCTGAGAATTATGGCTTCATAATTTTTTAGGCCTAATTTTATTTATTTGAAGACAAACCATTTCACTAAAGTTAACTGGTGAGAAATTTATTTTTATTCTTGGAAAATTATTATATAAGAATATATATTCTTAGAAAAATATAAGAATTTAAAAATAGATGAACTCAAATTTTTAATCTTAGGAAATTGGCTAAATATGATATTACTTTTGAGTGGAATTTTACGTAGTCATTCAAAGTGTTTTAGAGGAATGTCTAGGGACATGGGTAAGGTCCATATTAGGTGGGCAGAGATGGGGAGAAGCAAGTTACTAAATAATATATATTATTGTATTACCTAATCTTTTAAAAAGTACATATATAGAAAGTAATTTATATATTTCTCAAATGAATGTTTTACATATTCAAAAATTATATAGATTGAATATTTTATATTTAGTACTTAAATGTTATTATTAGTGAATATATTTGAATAGATTTTGTATCTGTGTTTAAGATTTATGAGGGCAACTTGTTGCTAGCAATTCTAAGAAACAAATCATATTTTTTGAGTCTCTTCTGGGAAGCCAATTCTGTTTCACATATAAAGCCTTTAAAAAAAAGTCTTGTTACACAGACTAGTAATTTTTTTTTCTTAGCAGAAGGATAAAACTAAATTTCAAATTAGTAAAATCCAAAGTAAGTGTTTGAATATCATCTAATAATTCAATGTTTTGTCAAGGTATTATTTATAACATAGCCCTTCATTTCAAGGATCAGCATATTCTTGCTTTTGATATGTGTTTTCTGCCGCAGGGCTGTGATTGGGATTGAAACAATACAACTACTGCTTCTACCAGAGGAAAATAGTATGAGAATTCCTATTATGGTAGGTTATTTTCTAGTAGTCTCTCTGCAGTAATATAGGCATCAGTTTGTTGCTATTTATGCCTCCTCATAACTAAAACTTGGGTTTTATATATAACTATGAATAAATACTTAGTGTTAGCCATACTTCTTTCTTTATTGTAGACATTTTGTTTATAGTAGTGGGCCCTGTGTTAGAGGAAGACTTAGTATAACAAATTAATAATTCAAATAGATTTCCAAGGGAGGGGCTTATAAATCTTATTTAAAATCACTGTCTTGGAGAAGAAAATATTAAGTAACTAAAAATAATGGTATTGCAACTAGTTTTATTTTGTCTTGAAAAACTAATAAATTACTATATGTTTTCATAGGTTTGTCCAGTTACATGCATCACTTTCCTCATGGCTCATTCTCTTACATATTAAATGTTTGTGGTACACACTTTTAACATTATCAGCCATTCAATAATCACTGGGGAACTTCAATTATATGAGTGACTCCTGTGTTTTTAATGAAAGTAGTTTTTAAAATCTCATAAACCCTGGAGGTGTTAGACTGAAGGCACTACTTGAAGACAGGATAAGCTTGTTTGATATCATTAGTATTTGTTAGGCTACTTATTTGAAATTCAGACATATTGAAAGATTCTAGTGGTCCCCAGCCTTTTTGGTACCAGGGACTGTTTTCATGGACAACAGTTTTTCCAGAGATGGGGCAGGGAGTGGGTAGGTGGGGGGAGGTGGAGCTCAGGCAGTGATGCAAGTGATGGGGAGTGGCTGTAAATACGGATGAGACTTCCCTAGCTCACCCACTGCTCACTACCTGCTGTGTGGCCCCCCCCTCTACCCCTAGTTCCAAAGTCTCTTGGAAGACAATTTTTCCATGAAGGGGATAAGGAGGCGGGGCGCAACAGTGCTCTGGGATCTAGTTCCTAACATGCCGCAGCCTGTTAGTGGCCTGGGGGTTGGGGACCACAGTAAGGAAGGAAACTATTGCCCAGTAACTTTATTACCATTACCAAGCTGCAATCTGCTGTACTTTTTGTTAATTAAATATCCCGAATACTAATACCGTTTGATATTAAGTAAAGTGCATTGGTGGTATAGTGGTGAGCATAGTTCCCTTCCATTTGATGCTAAGATTTGATGCAAAGTTGTTTCAAAATGAAAAATCACCCTTACTGGGTTTTTGTTCTGATTTGTTTTTAGTTGTATTAAACTTTGAATTGGCCGGGCGTGGTGGCTCACGCCAGTAATCCTAGCACCCTGGGAAGCCGAGGTTGGCGGATTGCTCGAGGTCAGGAGTTCGAAACCAGCCTGAGCAAGACCTCGTCTCTACTAAAAATAGAAATTAATTGACCAACTAAAAATATATATATATACAAAAAATTAGCTGGGCATGGTGGCGCATGCCTGTAGTCCCAGCTACTTGGGAGTCTGAGGCAGGAGGATTGCTTGAATCCAGGAGTTTGAGGTTGCTGCGAGCTAGGCTGACACTCTAGCCCGGGCGACACAACAGAGTGAGACTCTCTCTCTCAAAAAAAAACAAAAAAACAAACAAACTTTGAATTAATTTATTTTTAAGGAAGAGGAGATGTTATGTTGGAAACTAAAAGATTTTATCCATCTGTTTTCTGGTGGCAGAGGAGCAGATTATTGGAAACACACTTGTTTAGCTAGTTGTTTTCTTCAAATGGGAGTAAATATGATCACATTCAAAATACATATTTCCTTTAGAAATCCTGAGATTCTGTATGAAACAACTAATTGTGAATCTTTACCTGGCTGTTTTTCAGGAAGATCTAGATTACCTACCAAACGTTCACTTTTTTCTTTTAAGTACATAGGCTGACTCATTTTCGTTATCACTTTGGGGATGGGTGTTGGTGCCTACAATTCCACTGGAAATTCACCCCCTCACACACTTTATTACTGATCTATATAAACCATTTTCTAGCCTCTGGCTCAGTAAAAGCTTTGGATGAATCTTAGTAATGCTCTTATCCTAATTCTGTTCTAAATCCAGCATTTGGGTAATGGGGCGGGCAAAACACTGAAACAAAAAAATGCCAAACCTAAGATAGTAAGGATAAGATTTGATTAGGAAAATAGTAACAATTAGCAGAGACCTTCAACATTATATAGCCCATTTATTTTTTCTCTCCTGGTAATGTGCATTGGGGAAAAGGCAGAGTCACAAAACATTTAACAACTTTTGCTTTTATCACTGTATAAATTGTAATTATCATCTTTTGCCACTGGATGGTGCTTTTGCATTGGTTACTGCAAACTCTAAATTTACATAAGGGAATCATTTGAAAATTCATCATAAAGAACAATGAAATTCAGATAGTGGTATAGTTGGGCATACAGATAGGCAAATTCAAACTAGTAAAACATAACTATCACTTGTGATATAACATAGAAATTAAATATATATTTTTAAAAGATAAATCTTTGTGTATGAATGAAATTGGTTAAGAGCTATAACTGGCTGTATTTTGTAATATAATCTCATGTTATTGTTGTTGAATACTTAGGTCTGTAGAGTTTATTTGAGATTGTAACAAGATTATGGAGATCTCAATTCAGAGAAAAAAATAATAATCTCATGTAATAAAGTATTGTTGTTTTTTTTAAAGAACAAAGTAAGTACAGACTCTATAACATTAATGTTCCTAAACAGCTTATTCTGAGGCCTTCTTTCTCTAATTCTGTCTGTCATTATTTCTTTCTCTGTTCTTCGAAGCCTTATTTAGATAAAGTTGTAAAAGCAAGCATTTTAAACTACCTCCTTCTTGTAGTCTGCTTTTCTTCACTAGCTATTTTATAGCTTTTTATTTATGAATTTAGAGGCTGTTGTAGCCTAGCAAGTTTAAAGTCTCAGCAGCTTTGGTCTGCCTTCAAGGCCCAACTATTCTAGACTCTGAAAAGCTGTGGGTTAAATGGCTTTGGCTTTGCAGATTTGCTTCTGGGCAGTGAGTCTTCATGTAGGCAGTGTTCAAGTTTTGATCATACCTCTCTGAATGTGAACTTTTATCATTTAACCTCTCCAGGCCTTATTTTTCTTACCTATGAAGTAGTGATTGAGATCATGGTTAGCAAATAAAGATCATGGTTAAGGAATAATGTTACTCAGAAAAAGAGAAATATGTGAACAAGTTACCCATAATCCTGCCTCTAACTTAACAGATGTACTTTGCTGATTTAAAAAAAATTTAAACCCTTTTATTATGTAACATAATTAAGATTATTTTGTGTGTAGTGTAGTGTTGTGTTCCTCGTGACATTTTAATGAATATTATCCCATGTTTTTAGAAATTCTCTAAACATTTGGTTTCTAAATATCAGATACAATTTCATTATATGAGATATAC
This sequence comes from Mirza zaza, assembly GCA_008750895.1. NCBI lineage: Eukaryota > Metazoa > Chordata > Mammalia > Primates > Cheirogaleidae > Mirza > Mirza zaza. The sequence goes on along the minus strand of VSMD01002436.1, from coordinate 2,168 downwards.
TATATTTTAAATCGTTCTTTTGTTTTAAATGATACTTACGTAAAATCTTGATAAACATATTTTGTGGGCCTCACATTATTTCCTAATGTTTACATTCTTGCAAGTGGAAATGCCGTTTAAAGAGTTTGAAAGGCTTATGAATACTATTGATAGCTTTTGGAAAGTTTTTTTTTTTTCCTAGAGAAGTCCCAATTTATTCCTTTCACCACTCCAAGTGGCCTGTGGCTTAGACTATTGCAATGTCCTACTAATTGTTTTCTCTGCCTTTACTGTCACCTCATTTTTAGGTCACCCTTCATGCTGCATACACAGTGAGTCCTCTAAGATATGTCTGATTTTGTCACTTTTTGACTTAAAATTGTGTAGGTTTTAGTGTATATTCTTTGATGTCTCATTCAAGGCCCTTCATGATTTGGCTCTAATTTTCCACCTTATTTTATGCAACTCTACTGTATATTTTGTGAATAAGGAGGTGGGAGAGGAGTATTCTAGGTAGAAGGAAAAAAATATATTAATACAACAACACAACTGCATGAAGTGGCATGGTATATTGAATTGCCACAAACACATTGATGTATGTGAAACTTAAAGGCAGGGTGGTGGTAGAAGTCTTTAGTGTACTTTAATAAAATTTAATTGACTAAAAGTAGACACACAACATTTTATCTGTGATTTAGAAAAGTATCTGGTAGTATAGAGAACTGTTAATCAGGATTGTTGGTTACCAGTGATGGAACTCCAATTCAAACTGTCTTAAAGGGAACTTATTGGCCAGGCAGTGGGGATGATCAGGCAGAGTTAGATCTAGGACTTGATGATAATGTATTTCCCATCTTCCCCACCATTTTTAAAATGTGTCTTTGTGGATTTTTTTTTTTTTTTTTTTTTTTATCTCTCCTCCTGCAGGCAGTTTAGCTTACTGGGATTGTGTCCTTATTCACAATCCCAAAAGAAAAGAGCATTTTTCCTGATAGCCTTGGCAGGAAATAAAGTCCTGAGGAAGACCATGTCTGTTTTCAGTCATGTGCTCGTTCCTAAACTAGGCGTGTGGCTAGCGGTATGTGGTACTCTCACCAGGCCTGGGTTTCTTATAAGTCTCTGGACCAGAGGCACTGCTTAAAGGAAGGGATTCTTATGAAAGAACCTATATCTGCTACAAGCATGGGTCACTGTGAAGAAAAACTGTTCTTCATGAAGCTTTTAGGTAGAATGAGTAGAACTTGGTGACTAAAAGTGGGAGATGAAGTAAGGGAAGGCTACTGTGTGTTGGGTTACTGTTCATATGGTGATGCCATTATTGTTAACACGAGAATTCAGAAAAAGAATGCTTTGGGAGAGTGAACTAGAGATGATAAGTTAAATTTTGACATGAGATTGTCCAGAAAAGAGAGAAAAGCCGTTGAAGAGAAAACCAGCGTTTTTAAGTATGGGTGGTACAAGAAAAGCCAGGTGAGAAGAGCCAAAAAAAGATTTAGAAAAATAGGTGAAAATTTTATGGAAGCAACAAGAAGAGAGTTGGATAACGTGCCTCTAGCTTACTTACATAAAGCACTGCTATGAGGACCCAATGGGAGAATAGATGTGAAAACATTCTTAAACTATTAGGAAGTGTTGATACCAATGGAAGGAAGTAATACTTCATTTTTAGCATCTTAATTTTGAACAGGACTTCAAATCAGATGATATTTGGTTCTTACCAGCTCAAAAATCCTGTTTGCTCCCTTAACAACTGCTTTTAGATATGTGATATGTGGGAAGAATTGGGGCTTTGGAGATGGATGGGCCTAGAATAGAATCCAGTTTTCTTTACTACTTAGCCTTATGATTTCTAGCATTTAACTAGTCTAACTCAGTTTTTTGTCTGTGAAATTGGGGTTAAAAACTAGTTTGCAGGCATGTTGTTAACAATTAAGTGAGTGTGCATAAAGTGCTTACAACCATAGTAGCTATTTAGTTTAGCTGGAATCTTCATCCCTGCCCCAAAGAGCAGCCAACCTTGTTACCTATTCAGATTTTTAAAAAGCTGGATAAAAGTACTGTCTGATATTGAACCAGATTTTGTCTTCCTGTGTGTTATTATTTGATTCTAGTTGTTATCTCTAGAGCTGTGCGGTTTGATATCTCTTCACAGTGACAGCACTTCAGATATTTTAAAGCTATCATACTCT
>VSMD01002430.1:0-38123 GCA_008750895.1 Mirza zaza | reverse complement strand
TTTTTTGAGACAGAGTCTCACTTTATTGCCCAGGCTAGAGTGAGTGCCATGGCGTCAGCCTAGCTCACAGCAACCTCAAACTCCTGGGCTCAAGCAATCCTGCTGCCTCAGCCTCCCAAGTAGCTGGGACTACAGGCATGTGCCACCATGCCCGGCTAATTTTTTCTATATATATTAGTTGGCCAATTAATTTCTTTATATTTATAGTAGAGATGGGGTCTCGCTCTTGCTCAGGCTGGTCTCGAACTCCTGAGCTCAAAGGATCCGCCCACCTCGGCCTCCCAGAGAGCTAGGATTACAGGCTTGAGCCACCGCGCCCGGCCTCTACACTATTTTTGAAACTTTAATTAGATATAGTTACTCTCTTTTCCTATTAGTCTTCTATATTTTCTACCATATTTTGTCCTTCTTTGCTGTGTTTTGGATTTTCCTTCCTCATTCACTGTCAAGTTCATAAAATCTCTCTTTAGCTACGTCTAAGCTGCTGTTAGTCATCCCCTGGGTTCTCCCATTCTGTATTCTATTTTATTCCCTCAATCCACTAAGTTTTTAATATTGTTTTCTGTTTTTCATTTGTAGAACTTTATTTGATTTATTACCAGATTACTTAAAATATTTTTCTATTCTTGGCAGTTATTTTCAGTTTATTTTATAGTTCATTTGAATATGTAAGTATAGTATTTTATTATTCAATAATTCTAATTGTGAAGGTTTAGGGGACTTCTGTTTTTTGCTTATGTTAGTCATAGCCTCTGGTAATGTATTTGTGTGCTTTGTTATTTTTTATTTTTATTTTATTTTATTTTTTTAGATACAGGATTTCTCCCTGTTGCCAAGGCTGTAGTGTAATGGTGTGATCATAGCTCACAGCAACCCCAAGCTCCTGGGCTCAAGCAATCCTCCTGCTTCAGCTTCCCGAGTAGTTGGGACTACAGATATGTGCCACCACACCTGGCTAATTTTTAAAATTTTTTGTAGAGATGGGGTCTTGCTGTGTTGCCCAGTTTGGTCTCAAACTCCTAGCCTCAAGCAAGTCTCCTTCGGTCTCCCAAAGTGCTAGGATTACAAGTGTGACCTCCCTTGCCTGGCCTGTTATATTTTATTATTGACTGCTTTTGCCCTTGGAAATTATTTGTAAGAACTGGATGAAGCCTAAGTTGAAGGCACCTTCCTCCAGGGTAGGATTCTTGTTTGTTTCTACTGGGCAGTTGGTCTGTCTGGGCTGTGACCACTTTAAACCAAGTTCATGGCTTAAGATTCCTTGGGCCATCTAGAGATAGGAGCCCACCTTGCACAAATGCACGAAGGATACAGAAGACTACATGTTGTATGGTTCCATGCAGAATGTCCCAATGAGGCTGGATGTGTGTGTGAAGAAGTGAAGAGTGATTTCAGATAAGCATGATAGTTTCTTTTTGGGATGATGGAAATGTTCAAAAATTAGATCGTTTTGATGGTGGCAAAACTCTCTAAGTATTCTGAAACCATTCAGTAGCACACTTAAAACAGGTGAATTTTATGGTATATAAATATAACTCAGTAAAGCTGTTAAAAATGCATGAAGGCCACCTGTGGCTCCAAGGCCTCAGAGCTATGATTTGGTGTCTTTTCTCTTCTGCTTTTGTCATTGCCGTGCTTTCTGGAGTACTGGAGGGGAGGTGGTGGCCTGGTCGCTTTCCCTGCGTGGTGGGTAAGCACTTGGGGTCCCAGCTCACCGGGAGGCTCTCATCTCGTCTTTCTGTTTCGGGCCCTTGGCTTTGGTTACCCTCCCTGAAAATTCCCTCAGGTCTGATTTTTACCCTGTAATTTCTCAGTGTCTTGAAAGCTCCTCGGTCTTTTAAGGAGATTACAAATCACTGGGTTCAGCTCAGCCACCTGCTCTGTCCCCAACCCCAGCGCTGGCAGGGTGGGCCTGGACAGCCTTGCTCTCGGTGCCGAGACTGAGGTCTGCCCTGTCCACTTGTTTTGTGCACTTCCGTCAAACGTCTCCTGTGCTTTTGGACCATGTTCGCTGTCACTTACTAATCAAACAAGTGATATAAACTAGTTCCTCAGTTTCAGTGGGCCTTGACCGTGGAGTGAGGGCTGGGCCGGGGGCAGAAGCCACCTGTTTGATTCTGAATTCCAAGGAAGCCCACATATTATTTTTTTACCAGAATAGTTTTAGAAATTGAGTTGATTTTTAGGGATGGGGAGTGGGGGATTTTGAAGTAAGCTGGTCACATTCGTATGTTAGAATCTTGAATAAAGAAAATATTTATTATAGTAATTATTATTGCAGATGATACAGTTCCCATTCTTTTTGTGTTTTAGATTTTTTGCTCACATATGTTAAGCTTTGGTTTTTGTGAATTGCCCATAGCTGTTTGCTTTCCTTGGTAGGGATAAAAAAGGAACATGTATGGCTTAGTAAATAAAGATACCAGACCAGCTATATGAAAAGAGAGAGGGGAGAAAGAACTGAACTCAGGCATTCACAATGAAATAGTACTTTTGTTAGAAAGACAGAAAGGCTATTACTGTGTTAATAGTGAATTGAAATGAGGTTAATAAAATATTTTTGTGTCCAAAATTTATTAACTTGCATATAGTCAGTTTTTACAAATGGTGTTCTTTTTTTGGGTTGCAGCCTTTTTATATCCCAGGCTCCGCACTTACTCAGACATGTTCCCGCCCGTGTGACAAAGGCCACGGCGCGACGTGCCTGCCTCCCAGCCGCAGAGAACACGCAGCACCTTTGAGTCTATTTCCAGCGTGGCCCTCATCCGGCGCCCCCCACTCCTCTTCCTGCAATCCCAGAGCATTTTGCACTTCTCTGTACCCTGGAACTTACGTCCCCTTCGTTTTCTAGTTCGCTGCTTTAATCTTTTTACCTTTAAAGACATTTATAGAAAAAAGAAAGCAATATCATAGAAGACTTCAAAAAATCAAAGACAATAGTACTAAAATAGTAATAATAATGCAATAATACTAGAAGCTACTTAAATGAATTTCGGGTTTCCTTTCCTGTCATTTTGCAAGCGCGTCACATTGCTGCCATCGCGGTAGCCACACAATTTTATGTTTTACCTTTTTGTATTTACCATGTCATATGCAGCTTTTTCCTATTGCCAAATATTCTTTCGCCTGATTTTTGATGTCTTCTTGATAGTCTGTACGTGAGCCATTTTCCTCTTGTTGGACATTCGGGTGTCTTCTTGTGTAGTCCCTTCACCCGCCACGCCATGGGTACTGCACGGTTGTGGATTCCCAGGGGTCCGCTAAACGGGGGAAAGGTCGCGGGAGTGCAGCGTGAGGATAGGATGTGTACTTAAGTCTTTTTGCTGGGAGTCTTTGCTACCCCTGCTCTTTCTACCTGAAATACGTCTCTCCGTTTCCCACGGCTGGTCCGGTGAGTACACTTTTGTCTTTTCCTCCCCTCCACAAGGTCGGGGGGGGGCAACTGAGTTAGCTAGAACCCATAGATTCACGGGCAAGGCACCCTTGTCAGGGTTTGCAATGGAAATTATCCCTACTTATCTTTTCAGATAAAACATGTTTTATTCATGAGATAACATACCTGGCTCATTATGTGCAGCCTGCTTTTGAAGACATCACCTGCAGTCGTGCAGCTGTGAGCGTGAACCAGTTGTCATTTAGTGCTGCCCTATGGGCTGAGTGAAGTGAAAAAAACGAAGTTGATTCTGGCTCAGAAGTGTTTGGGTTTCTCAGTGTTCTTACTTGTTAGTGTCTATGGGTTCACAATCGGAATTGTCATAAAAGTATTTTAGGGTTATTTGAACAGAACTGACGCCAGCCCAGGTGTTGGTTGCTGGAGGTTGCTGTCTTCGCCCGAACTCTGGGTGTGGCCATTTCGCTCGCAGCAGCCCGGAGTCCACTCGCCTTGCTGTGGACTCGTGGTGTGCTTTCGGCCAAGAATTCCTTAAGCGTCGTGTCACACGCGCTCAGCTCTTGCTCTGCTGCGCCCGTCCCGCGCTCTGCTCGAGCAGTCCGTTCCTCCCAGGGGCAGACCCTGGGATTCACTCCTGAGTTCTCTCTTACTGGGTTGGGTTGCGTTGCCAGGTCCTCTTGGGTTCCCGGTTCTTTTGTCTTATTTACAGCTTATTTATAGTCCTTGCCACTTAAGTCGTTCAAGAACTGGGTAGGTGTACATCCTCCGCCTTTTCATCACGCGACGGGTAAAGATGGAGATGGGGCGTGCCCAGTGTGTCCTGCTGCCCGGAAACGGGCAGTCTGTCCCTGGTGCCACTCACTCAGGAGGACCTTGAATCTAGAGCCTTCCTGGGGGCGGGAGCGGGCGAGCAGCCGAAATACAGAATGGGTTTCCTTCTTAATCTGCAAGACCTGTGCTTACTGAAGCGACAGTCAGTTTGAACACCTTTCATGCTTATGAAAACGCGTTTAGGTTATTTTAGCCGGTTGAAGCACATCTGACACTGTGATGTGCTGTCAGACCAAGCGAGTCCAACCCCGGCTGGCTGTGTTAATAGAACGCAGCATCCAGAGCGTGGGAGGAGATGGTCTTCCTGTTTGTGAGTTGTTGTTTTCAAAAGCGCTGTCTTTAAAAAGAATGCACATTATATTGGAATTTATTCAAGGTGTGTGGCTGAGGTCACTAGTGAAGGGGTTCAAAACTATCATCTGAAGAGGTTCAGTCAAGGAATTGGGTCATTTGGCCTAGAGTACAGGATCTTTTGTGGGGCCTGGGGGGTGCACACCTCCCCGGATGTCAGCAGTCACGTGAGGCTGGTGCTGCTCTGATTCTGCCTTTGCAGAGGAGGAAGTTGAAGCCTTGAGAGGTGAAGTGGTTTGCACAAGGTCCCCAGAACTCAGGCCTGTCCCCAGTGGCGGGGTGGGCTGGGGAGGAGAGAGGACATCTTGCAGTCATGGTTTCTGATCAGCACACACTGATCAGCTTCCCAGCTGCTCAAGCCACAGGACAGACGTCATTGTTATACGCTGTCTCGGGGTCTCTGTAGCTTTGATTGTATGCATCTTTTCTCTTTGAGCTGAAGCATTAGGTATCAGGAATCCAATAAAGAAGACAGAAAATGTACTGATATTCCAGCTGAGGAGATTTAGGTAGGGAATTGGTTTTGCAGGACTTGGGGGGCTGAAAGTGCAAAAGGGAAACCTTCAGAAGCGCAGGCATGCCTCTAGGGTCAGGGGAACTAAGAGAAGAGGTTCGAGGCAGTTGGAGGAGGGCTTGGCGAGTGCTGGTGTGCAGAGGTGGAGACACAGGTGGGTGCTGCTGCACTCTGTGGGGTGTGTGACAAGGCAGACCTGGCAGCAGAAAGAAGCTGGAGGCCCTGGGGCAGCAAGCAGACAGGAAGAGAACTGTGCTGTCCCTCTCGCTTGCCAGCCTCCCTTTAGGGTCCCTGCCGGCAGAACCCAGGAGAAAGCTCTGGAAAGGAGGCCCGGAGCGTGACCGTCCCAGTCCCAGCGTGGCAAGCAGAGTCCAGGAGCAGCAGTTGAATCCCTGCAGGCCTCCCGATTTGGGGGTTTTGCTTCGTACCTGTGCCACTACCCTTTACACACAGCTGTGCTGCTGTGGGTCGTTACCTAGCAGGGCCTTGCCCGCTTGCAGTGAGCCCCTTAACCTTGCCCAACTCAGGGACTTTGTGGACCCCTTCCTCACCCTCATGGCAAGAGGTTTTACCACACCAACGTTCCACACCCGGCCACAGCCCAGGGGAGCCCACGGTCACCTTTGATCACCACAGACAGGAGAGAGGAAGAGGATCTGGCCTTTTCTCTCCAGGCGTGGGAGTCAGGGCCCTCCCCGTACAATTTCTTCAGTGATGACCACATGTCTGTGACATCCACATCAGCCTGCTGGCCTTGCCAAGACTGTTCTTTTAAATGAGAGCGCAAATTAAGATATTTCAAAGAGGTCCATGATCCATATAAACAAGAAAGTCCAACCTTTCTTATAAGCCATGTTCTTCATAAAAATCTGAATGTGGGTAATTAAGCACCATTTATTAATATTTGCGCCAAGAGGATGTCAGTACAATTCTTTGTGAAATTCTTAGATTGTTAACTTTTTATCCCATTTATAATTTTTATTCCAAGGATTGTGTGTGTGGGATTATTCCTGAAGCGGTGCTGCCCAGGCAAAGAAACCACCACACAGCATCTGTAATTGGCCATTTTGCTTCTGTATTTTAGAAAGAGAACCTGAATTTTATAATAATCAGCTTAAAACTATTTAGAAAAGAAAGAGCTAATCACTATGTGTAAGCTTGGTCCTTACAGTTGGGTTGTGTTTCCTGATCTCATCTCCTTTTCCAGGAGAATTTCTTTGCAATCACACACATATATTTTATTGTTAGAACGTACCTGTAATTTATTTAACCACTTTTGTACTATTAGGCATTTAGGCTGTTTCTGATTTTTCAATATTATAAATAATGTGATGATGAGACTCTGTATAAATCTTTATTCAGATTTCTGGTTATTTTCTCAGTATAGTTTCTATTTATGAAAGTGATATAAATAACTGGGTATAAACACCTTAAGAGGCATTGACACGTTTTGCACAACTGCTCTTGTGCCATTTCACATGCCCACGAGCTTCCTTTCCCAGGACTGTTGCTGACCCTGGGCGTTGCCATTTAAAAATATCTTTGCAATTAAGTAGATACTTGATACTTTCATTGTTTTAATTGTACTGTTTGATTATCAGTGTAGTCGGACACTTTTACATGTCCTATGGATCAGTTTTAGCATTTCCTTTATTAGTTATTTATGCCCTTTGCCCATTTCTGAGTAAAACGTGAAAGGTGACCTGCAAGGTCTTAATGCTGGGTGACTTTAGAACCACCCATATTCTGGGAATTGTTTTGTGACTCTTCCCACCTAGAGGGAGGTCCCCTTGGAAGTGTGGCTTGGGGCTCAGCGATTCACCCTGTCCTTTTCAACATTTTTGTCAGCGCCTTGGATACTGAGTTGGAAGGGGTGCTTGCCAGGTTTGCTCCTGATGCAAGATGGGAAAGACAGGTAATAATGTAGACGAGAGAATCATGATTTATCATGATCTTAAAAGGGTGACATACTGGCAGAATGAGGTACAATACCACAGGGATACTTCGGAAGTCCTGCATTTAGTCTACCCTGCCCCCCCCCCCCCCCCCCCCCCCCCCCCCCCCCCCCCCCCCCCCCGCCTCCCTTCCTTCCCTCCTGTTCTTTTTCCTATCAGTTGCTTAGATGCAGATAGACATTTAGGGTTCCTGTGAAGGCCCTGGAGGCGTGTAAAAGCTGAGTGTGGAACGGTCTTGATAGATTCCATTCCTGTGCCTGTGCATGCCTCTTTCACTCTGCACAGGCGACGCTGCATATGGGGTATCTTATTTTGTTCTGGACCTTTAGTTTTGAGCCACATTCACAGAACAGACCTGACAAGAGGGGCCAGGGCAGTAGCTAGGATCCTGAGTGGCCTGGAAGCTGTGCCGCTTAGGGCGAGGTGCAGAGAGCTGGGGATGTTGAGGAGAGAGAGAAGGCTCTGCGGGGACCTGGACAGCTACCTTCCAGACCGAGAAGGGCCACCACAGGCCATTTGAGAGGGAGTGGTCCAACCTGCGGCGTCTGAGGGCCAACTGCAGACGGTCCCCTTAGTGGGACAGACAGCTGGTTATCTCACTATTACTGAAAACATTCCAGGAGGAATTGGATGACCACCTCTCAGCTGTTACAGGAGTTCTGTGTGGCTAGGGGGATGCTGATGTAGTGAAAAAATGGATACTCTCTGACGGCATATATATATATTTGTATCTGCCATGTACAATCACACACGTGTAGGTGTCTATAGGGGAGATGGGTTGTTTTAAATCTGGCTTTTTCGGCCAGGCACGGTGGCTTACACCTGTAATCCTAGCACTCTGTGAGGCCGAGGTGGAAGGATCACTTGAGCTCAGGAGTTTAAGACCAGCCTGACCAAGAGCCAGACCCCATTTCTACAAAAAATAGAAAAATTAGTGGCACACGCCTGTAATCCCAGCTACTCAGGAGGCTGCGGCAGGAGGATCACTTGAGGCCAGGAGTTGAGGTTGCAGTGAGCTGTGATGATGGCACATGACCTGGCACTCTAGCCAGGACAGCAGAGCAAGACCCTGTCTCCAAACAAACAAACAAACAAAAAAACCTTGGCTTTTCCTGTGAGAAACATTTTTAGAATTTTAACTTCAGTTATACTTTCAATACATGTAAGAGCAGTTGTCAACCATGTTGCACATTGGAAAATAATAACCGTTGTCCTTGTCCACTGCTTGTTTCTGTGGCCTGTCTTGGTACCTTGTGAGCTAGGAGGAGGCCTCTGGAGGGCCCTGCGGTCAGGAGCCTGCATGCCCTGGGCCCCGCTCGTGCTGTGGGAGCCACTGGCCACGGGTTCCTCCATCGTCTGCGTCTGTAGAGCGAGGGCAATCGTTGGCCTCCCGAGTCCGGTGGTGAGGTGGACGGACAGTTTGGTACGTCCGGAAAGTGCTTTGGGCTCCTCCGAGGAAGGATGCTGACAATGGAAACCAGAAAGTCACCACCCAGCGATACCCACGGCTCAGGCTGTTTCCGCCTTGTGGTTGGTCGTGGGTAGGCAAAGGGTATTCGATGTTGGGGCCGTGTCGAGTGGAGAACGAGGCCTTTGCCGAGGTGTGTGTTTCACTGGGGGGCAGGCAGGGGGGTGTTTTCCGGGTCCGCGGCCCGCTGCTTGCTGCCTCCTGTCCTGGCGTCAGCTGCCTGTGGCTCCCAGGAGGGGGACGGTGCTGTGGGTTGTTGGCTCCCAGCCCCGGCCATGGGGGCCTGCTCGGCAGAGGTTAGGGCCACGTCACAGTGGGACAGGGAAGAGGCCGCTGGGGCCCCAGGACTGTGCCAGGTTGAGGACACCCACATTTTAAACTTGTTTCCTCCTGAATGCTGAGTTCCAAGTTGTCATGGAATCGGTAGCATCCTGAATTGCACTTTGCCAGAATTTATTTTTTGTTTGTTGGATTTTACAGACAGCTGCAGAAAAACTGCTCATCTGGGGGCTTCAGAGGAGGGTTGTGAAGAGCTGAATTTTTCTTTGAGCTTTTAAGGTCAAAACTCAGGGGAGTTAAAACCATGTAAAAAAATATAAGTTTAAACTTTATAAGGTGACTCATAAATATCTGCCTTTCAAGAGAGTGGAATTCTTTTGGGAAAAAGCCCTGTGGAAGTTTTCCTGCCCACATAGAACAAAGAGCCACTGCTGCAAGAACCTGTATAGTCATCGTCTGTGGGTGCAGGGAGGAGTCTAGGAGTGTGATTTTCCTTTGTGTGTCACTCCATTTACTATGTCCCAGTAAAACTGCACAGAAAGTCCTTTTCCGGCATCTCATTTTTTCCGCTTAACTTTTTCCCTTGAGATTTCCTTGTGCTTTCCCTCTTATCCGAGGACTGGCTGCCTGCAGAGTCCTTCGTCTGCTCTGTGTGTACGGAATATGCATGCTGGCAGCGTGCCACTGCTTTGAGCTGTTATTTATTTAGAGAAATGTTTTATCATGAGAGTATGAGAAATTGTTTTGAACTTTGAATTAAATCAAGACTTTGGTAGCTGGTGAGTTATGAAACTTTATTAAAATAAATGGCCTCAGATGTGTTGGATATTTACTGATAAGATGTTACCAGAATTCAAACATTTAAGATAAGCCACATATTATCTACATGGATTCATAAAAATAGAAAGAGCGTGAGCGGGGTATAGCCGGACCGCATTGTTTCCCTGGTCCTTTATGCTTTTCTGAAAGAGGACGAGCCTCTGACTTTCTCTGCATAGCTGTAGAAAGCTGGGGAAGGTGTCAGCCGGACATTGGATTAAAACCAAACCATGTAAGAATGTTCTTAGTTTTGTAATATCCTGCTATTGTTCCAGCACTTTCGTTTATTGTGCTTCTCCTCAGCATTCTGAAGTGCGCGGGCTACACATCTGTCCGGGTTGGCTCCGGGCCTCGCAGCTCCTGGGCACTGTTTGGGGCTCTGCACAGGGCAGTCTTGAGCCTGCGTGTTGCCGGGGGCCCTCCCGTTCCTGTGCCTCGAAAGTTGTATTTCAGGGACAGTGGTGTTTCTCAAAGTGGATTCTACTTAGGGCTATATACGTATGTGTGTGTGTAGTTCAGAGTTTATAATGTGTAATGTGAAGAGGAACCCGGAGGTATACTGAATTTAGAAATTGTATTATTTTTGGTTTGGGCTTTAAAGTATTTGAATGCCTGTTAAATTCTGTAGGGACTAGAAGGTCCAAAGTTTGTAATATTTATGAAAAACACTCATCCTAAATCTGCTTCCTTTTCTAATGTAGGTGCATATGCAGTCTACCCAGAACTCTTCAACAGAGCATTAAATATTGTCCTGAGGCCGTGCGAGGCCCCGTCCTCTGCCGCGCTGTGCGCCAGGCTTGCGGCATCCATCCGAGCACGGGTGCAGGCTGCCAGGGCGGGCTGCAGCGGGCGGATGGAGGCCGAGGGCAGGGCGCGCCGCTCGCGCAGGCATCCATCCTCGGCCACTGGCACGGGCGTAATTGTGTGGTTCAGCTGGGAAGCCATACGTTAACTTCCGTGTCAGCCCGTCCTGATCGCTCTGCAGATGCGGGTCTTACTCAGGCCTATTTTTCTCTGAAATTGAGCCTCAGGGACAAAAATCCACACTTGAGTTGTCATAGATTTTGCTGGATTGAGACTTGTCGAGTTGATTGGGTGCCTCTGTCTGCCCCACGATCCCTTGTGTGGTGCCCACGTCACGATCTCAGGTAGCACGTCAGGGAGTTTTTCATTCCACTTGCTATTTGGCCAAGAGTCAACACTTAAGTTTCCTTTTTGAGGAAGCAACAAAGAAGTAAAAAGAAAAAGAACAGCGAGTAGAAGTGTGGGCAAGCGCAGAGCTCCGGTGCTTCTCCTCCTCTTGCTTCCCACCTCGCTCTGGTCAGGGCTGGGTCTGTGCTTGGTCAGCTCTGTCCTCTCCTTTCACTGTTGGGGCCCGGGGGTCACGCCCCAAGTGGGACCCAAAGAGCGGCTTCCAGGTGCCGTGTGCCTCGCTGTCACGCAAGGCCGTCCTTCTGCTGTGAGGTCTGTCCCCATTTCCAGTGCTCAGGTGCTACCAACTCGTTAGGGTCTGTCACAAAGGTCTAATTTTCTTTCCTCTGCCAAATTTTATGTTTCTCATGGTCCTTATCACTTTTTGCCATGCACCGAAGTTGCTCACATTCCTCTCACTAGATTTTAACACTTTTTTTTATTATTTATTATTTATTTTTTTGAGACAGAATCTCATTCTCTGTTGCCTGGGCTAGAGTGCCGCGGCGTCAGTCTAGCTCACAGCAACCTCAAGCTCCCGGGCTCAAGCGATCCTCCTGCCTCAGCCTCTGAAGTAGCTGGGACTATAGGCGCGCGCCACCATGCCCGGCTAATTTTTTCTATTTTTAGTAGAGACGGGGTCTCGCTCTTGCTCAGGCTGGTCTTGAACTCCTGAGCTCAAGCAATCCTCCTGCCTTGGCCTCTCAGAGTGCTGGGATTACAGATGTGAGCCACTGCACCCAGCCTAGATTTTGACACTCTTAATGTCCAGAAAGTCCTGCACAGAATGCTTAGTGAGGGGACTGGTCCTCGGAAGATGTCTGCTGAATGGAAACATGAATCCGTCGTGGACGACCTCGGTGATGTTGTTTGACCTTTATAAGCTTACACAATGTGCCGTGTGTGCAGAAAGACACACAAAGCAAATACACAGTGACACGCATCCCCAGAGAGTGCTGGCACGAGGGTGGTTACCCTCGGGGCCCGAAGGGCTCCTCACGTGGCCCCTCTGACCACAGGCTTGGTTGGCTGCCCCAGCTTACACCCCGATTTGTGTGGCGCTCACTCCCTTGCCTTTTTTTCCTTACAGCTTTATCAACTATGTGTGCACCCCCTAAGTAATATGGCTTTGCCTGTTTTTGAATTTATATAAACGGTATCACACTATATGTGCTCTTCTGTATCTTGTAAAATAACTGAGATAAATCCACGTTTTGTGCGTAGCAGCAGTTATTTCTTCTCGTGGCTGTAGATGCCATTGGATGGTAGACCACAGTTTATTCATTCATTCCACAGTGTTGAATGTTTGAGCTGCCCAGCTTTTGTATGTTATGAATAGTGCTGCTTTAAACATTTTTACATACGACTTATGGTTAACATATGTACAGGCTTTTAGGGGGTAGTTGCCTGAGAATGGAATTGCAGACTAATAGGGTTTAGTTTGTGAAGATACTGCCACGTGGCTTTTCAACGAGGTTGTTAAACTTCTTCCAGCAGTGTGTGCAGTTCCGGGTGCTCTGTGATCTGGCCAACACTTATGTATTAGCATCTTAGTCATTCAAGTGGTCATGTATTATCTCCTGGTTTTAATTTTCTTTTTTTTCCTTTTTTACAAATTGTATTTATTTTTGGGATACAGTGTGATATTTTGATATGTATATTATTGTGGGATGATTAACTCAAGGTAACTAACATATCCATCACTGCACATATGTGTCTTTTTTGGTGACAAGAGCATTTAAAATCTCCCTTAGCTGGCCTAGTGCAGTGGCTCATGTCCGTAATCCTAGTATTCTGGGAAGCCGAGGCGGGAGGATCGCTTGAGCTCAGGAGTTTGAGACTGCCTGAGCAAGAGTGAGCAAGAGTGAGAGCAAGAGTGTCTCTACTAAACATAGAAAAAATTAGCCGGGCATGGTGGCATATGCCTGTAGTCCCAGCTACTCGGGAGGCTGAGGCAGGAGGATCGCTTGAGCCCAGGAGTTTGAGGTTGCTGTGAGCTAGGCTGACGCCACGGCACTCACTCTAGCCCAGGCAACAGAGTGAGACTCTGTCTCAAAAAAAAAAATCTCCCTTTGCAATTTTCAAGTATGCGGCATGCTATTATTAACTGTGTATGGTATAGAGACTTACCCCCTGTCTAACCAAAGCATGTTTTGTATTCTCCGGGGGGTCTTCAGGGCCCTTTCGGGGGTTTGCGAGGTTAGTTGCTAAGACAGGATCTGCCTCTCTGTGTCTGCATCTGCACTGGTGGCACAAAAGCACCCGTGGGCACAGCTGCTGGTGTCGTAGTGGCTCCCAGCTGTACGGGACATTGCATCCTTGACAGCCTCGAGCTTGGAACTATAACAGACTACTTGTGTTGGATTTGGACCCTTTAGCAGTGTGGTTCCCAGCCCCTGGGCCTGTTAGGAACCGAGCTGCTCCCCATCACTCGCGTCACTACATAAACTCCGCCTCCTGTCAGATAGGCGGTGGCATTGGACACTCACAGGCCCGCGAACCCTTCTGTAAACTGCGCGTGCGAGGGATCTAGGTTGCGCTCCGTATGGGAGTCTCATGCCTGCTGATCTGGCAGGAGGTGGAGCTGAGGCAGTGATGCTAGCACTGGGGAGCAGCTGCAAGTGCACATTGTCGTTCGCAGAGAGGTCTGACTGCACAATAAATGTAATGCACTTGAATCATCCCAAACCATGCCCCCATCCATGGAAAAATTGTCTTCCATGAAACTGGTCCCTGGTGCCCAAAAGGCTGGGGACTGCTGCTGTAGCATGTGTCCTTTTAACCGGGCCTCTCGCTCTGCGAGTATTGAGACCGCCGGTTGCCCAGGACAAGCCCTGTGTGATCCAGTAGGGCTGTTCCCCACCCCCACGGAGCAGTTTCCCCGAGAGAAGAACTGACAGAATTTTCTCAAAAATGAATGAAATGTGCCTGTCTCTTCAAGGAAAACAACTGATGGTATTTGTTGCCGGTGATAAAATTGAGCTTTCCTCTGCAAATTAGAATTTTGAAGAACTTGTATCTGCCACCGTGAACTTGTAAGCATCCCAAGGCCTGAAGACTCTCTGATGAGACTGAGGAGCTGTTGGAGAGTGAGCCGGGGCAGGTCTGCATGACTGGGCTGGCTGCCCAGTGGGTGCTGTTACACAGTCGTGTGGGCAAAAGAGCCACTTCAAGTGGTTTTAATGTAACAGAGGATGACAAAGTTACTGGAGTGGTTTCAGATTCTATGTTGCAAGTAACCTTGAAGAAACTACCACTTGTTGAGTTTTGTTGAGTTTTGGTGTAGTATCAAAACATACTGACAGTTATTGAAGAGACTGCGTACAGATATGCAACTGTTATACATGTCTGAGGCTGGATTTTCCTCACGTACTTCAACTGAAATCACGCATTGCAGCAGATCAAATACAAAAGCAAACGTGAGAATCCTGATGGCCCTGTTATTAAGCCAGACATTGAAGAGATTCTCAGAAATGAAAAGCATTGCCACTCTTCTCACTAAAATTTTTTGTTTGGGAAAATACGGTTTTATTTTTAATAAAAATGTCATTTATGTTAGCATTTCATAGTTTTTTTTTATTATTAAGTTAAAATGCATTAATAAAAAATTATAAAACCGTCGTTTTGATTTCTAACGCCGTAACATTTTGGTCGTGATAAAAGGAAGGTGCTCTTACTACCTTTCCTAATTTTTAGGAATAAAAAGTGGTCTTGAGACTGAGAAGTGTCAGAATTGCTGGTTTAGAGAAACAGAGATGATATTCAGTGATATTGCAGCTCTTTGAATGCAGGGGAAGACCTTTGGCTTTTCAGGTTGATACTGGCATCTCTGCTGTCGCAGGCAGACTTCTTTCTGTGTTAAATGTTCTTGAAATGTGATGCTTCTCACTGAGCCCTTCCCACTTGGGCAGAACTCTCGCCTTTAGCCACGTGAAACCCGGCAGGAGCAACACGGCTGCATTGCTTTCCTCCTGCCTAAATCAGAAACATGTGCGCACTCTGCGTGTGGAAGAGCTTGCCCTGGCTATGAGCAAAGCTCAGTTTAAGCCTTTAGAAATCAGCAGAGAGAATCAGGCGTAACTGAAAATTGGACGTTTTAATTAAAAATATCCATCACTGGGTGGTTCTTCTTTTCCTTTACTTCTCAAGTGTGGCAAGCTTTAATGAACAGTGGTCGCACTCGGGTTCCATTGTAAATGGCCATTCGGAGAGCAGGTTTTCTTCCTCAGACCCTGCAGCATCTATTCTGTGACCATGCCCTTCCTAGGTTTTGGCCTGTGGGTGTCTCAGAGTTAGAGACGGGAGGGTCCTTCAGGAGGCAGTGGGCAAACGGCTGTTGTGTGTGCCTGGGAGCCAGAGAGGGGGCACACGGATGCCCTGGTAACCTTTCCTTCCATTTGTCCCCACCTGCATTCACTGAGGGATCGACTTTAAACTTACTAAGCGTGACAGTGGGGGTGTGGGTGGGTTTTCTGGTTGTGGAAAAGGAAATCAATCTTTATACCAGGCCCTGGCTTTTTTCTTAAACGTCTAGTTTTATTAGATAGAAAAAAAAGCAAAAGCCCAACACATAGACATTTAGAAGCCCGCAGTAAAACGCTATTTTTCCATAGAGAGGACGAGCCTGTTCCTTATCACTCCCGGTGCCCGTGATCTGCTGCACTGGGCGGTGTCATCTTGGCAGAAGGTACTTACCGGCCTGCGCATCCCCTTTGTTTATGGGGTATGGAGGTGGTTTGGTTCTGATGTCCTCACACGGTGGCCAGGCTATTTTGAGTTTTCTTATGAGCATTGTGGCCATCACCCACCTGCCCTGCTGCCTGGGATGCAGTGTTTTGGGGAGATCTTACTGGGAGCTTTGTACTGGAATGTACTGGAATGTACTAGAATGTACTGGAATACTTATCTTTTGGACTGATACAAGGTTAAGTCTTATTAACTTTTATTGTAGTTTTCATTTTATCACCATTTGACACAAAAGGCTAGGGAGATTAGTTTGAACATTAGTTCTTGCTAAGGTTGAAGGTGCTGATTAACATGGACCAGTTGTGAAGAAATGCACGATGGAAGCAATTTATGTGGGGTAGCTGTTTTGTTTACAATTCCTATCATTAATATTTACGTTTTATTTTCAGGAAATTGGTTTATTCCTGCCTTGTTCTCATTCTCACATTTTTCTAGTTGGGGTTGGAACCAATAAGTAGAGGCTTGACCTATCAGCACTTTGCAAATGTTAAAAACACAAGTCAAAGAGAACCGTGTTTGCCGTTCTGGTTTAATCTGTTATAATATTCTGTTCCTGAATTTTCCCTTTCTGCCCTCCTCCCCTAATTCGGCAGAGGGTGGCAGCCACTATCAGGCTCCGGTTTTGTGTTTTAAATGTTTGTCTTCACACCAGTGAGTCCCCTTCTGGGCTGGTCATCTGTGGGCACAGATGGGGGTTTATCGTGGCTAACGACCGGACCACATGTAGCGGTTCTCTGTGACAGGGAGAAGGATAACAAGGTTTATCTTTCACTTAAGTTATTTCGTAGGCTGTGTAACTTTTTTCTTTTTTAAAAATCTTTGATGATGGATGAAAGCTAGACTTTCTGGTCTAGCTTTCCCTGGGGTGTGTAACTTTTTTCTTTTATTCTTTACCCCCAATAATAATGTTGAAGAACTCATGCTTAGAAAGCATTTTGTAGAAAAGCCCCATGCAACTTTATTTTTATTTTATTTTACTTTTTGAGATAGAGTCTCATTCTGTCACCTGGGCTAGAGTACAGTGGCATCATCATAGCTCACTGGAACCTCAAACTCCTGGGCTCAAGTGAGCCTCCTGCCTCAGCCTCCCAAGTATCTGGGAATGCAGGCTCATACCACCATGCCCGGCTAATATTTCTATGTTTTGTGGAGATGGGGTCTTGCTCTTGCTCAGGCTGGTCTTGAACTCCTGACCTCAAGTGTTCCTCCTGCCCTATCCTCCCAGAGTGTTAGGATTACAGGCATGAACCACCACACCTGGCCTGCAGTTTTATTTTGATGATGTTGATATATCATCACATAAGGCCTTGATAAAATAAGACCTTTTCCTCTTATTCGTGGATTCCAGAAGAGGTTGGCTTGGAAGTGGAGTGGTGGTGTCAGCAGGGGACTTGGCCAGGTAACGCAGGTTTATCAGACCAATGCATTTATCAAACGCATTTTTCTCCAAGCAAGATGTAAATTCCTCTTAAAAGAAGATTTAGATCCTGGCTTTTTAGCAGCTATTGTTTTCAGGCCCAGAGGCTTGAGTTTTCCTAGCTCTTCTTGGTTCGTTGAGATATTTATGATATGCTGACTTTTGTTTGGCACTGTGCTTGGTTTGACACTGGAGGGGATTTGCACGAAGGTGAAAACATACTTTTGTACTCTTGGAACCAAGTGTAGGACTAACACACCCAAAACAGGTGGGCACAGAAAGGTAAGGCAGGTTGTGATTAGACAGCAAAATGTGCAAAGGAGAAATGCAGAGTGGTGGCGAGCGCCCTTCTGGGTGCGGAACTCGGACTGGGAGCTGAAGGCTGAGAGAGAGAGAGGGGCAGGGACGCTGGCCGTGGGGAGGATGTGCGCACAGATCTTGAGAGGAGACTGAGCGTGACCTTTTCGTGGGGCTGTGTGGGGCTCAGCGTGGCTGGAGCAGGGGTGGGTAACGAATGGGAAGATTAGGGCCAGACTGAAGCTGCCTGAAGGACCTGGTGGAGGAATTTGGACCTTGTGTGACAAAGGCAATGGACAGCAGTCTTGAGCGGGTGAAGTGTGTTTCCTAAAGTCTCATCTGCTTGGGTGTGTGGAAGGAAGGGAGCCAGTAGAGGTTGTCAACCAGAGCATGCCAGGTAATCGAATCCAGACGCTAGATGATGCCGTTTGAGTCAGGGGATTAGAAATGGTGACAGAGGTGAGGAGATGAAGGCAGAGAGGCATTTAGAAAGAAACCAAAGGCTTTGACAACTTACTGACTACAAGTGCTGGGTGTGGGGGAGTCCCGGGTAGCAAATGTTTGAAGTGCTTTCAAAGCAATTGAAAGCACCCAGGTAGGAGGAACTGCCTCACCCAGGTAGGAGGAACTGCATTTCTGCAGTGGACCATTCTGTCTCGTAGTCTTCCATGGCTATTGTTTCTTACTGGGAGACAAAAAGGAATTTAAAATCTTCAGGGTCACAGTTGTTCGGAGGAGAGCCTCAATTAACATTCTTATCTGAAGACGCCTGGGAGTGTTGAGTTAGTGGGTGACTGTTTTATCTTTTGCAAGTGGCGGTTCTGCCATATTCTGTCAGCGGGGATTTCTGGAGGTCCTGTTAAGCTTTCAGTCCTGGGGTCTGGCAAACTGATTTCTTTCCAAGTTGGGAATTCATGCTTCTCTGCCTGGGTCAGCGAGTGGTGCGGAAAGATACCGAAGGATGAGGCTGATGTGGTCACGGTAGAGTCCACAGAAGCTGTTCAGTGACACTGTTGTTGCATTAAACTTTCAGACATTAGAAAATGCTGGTTTTACGTATTGATCTTAAGCTGTGTTCAGAAACTGTTTTCATTGAGAAACAGGAATGCTGTAGCATACAGATCTCCTTATAATGCAACTTCTTGCTGCAAGTATAGGACTTAGAGGTGACATAAGAGACAACTGAAAGTAATCCAGACCAGGTTCTGGCAGATGGATTGTCCTCAGGTAGCTGTGGCAAAGCTCTTATAATGTGACTTTGGCACTTCTGCCATTGAGAGGTGGGGTCTCTCTTCCCTCCCCTGGATCTGGGCCAACTTGTTCCTTCGGGCCAGGGTATTAGAGGCTCTCCCTTAGGGCCACTGGGCATGTGTGCTGTGGGGAAACCACACAGTCACATGGAGCAGCCACGCAGAGGTGGACAGCTCTAGGGATTCCAGCCCCGGTGGACGCTCACCCCGGCTTCGTTCTTTCTGGCTGGGGTTCCTGAGCTGTGGTGCCTTTCCTAGGTCTTGAGCTGTGGCATCTGTGAGCATGGTAAAATGGCTGTTTGCACTGCTGAGTGAGGGCAGGTATGTTAAACAGCGGTAAGGTAACTTGAACAGGTTTTGGGAGCTGGAACCAGGTGTCTCCATAATAAACCCCTGAAGCCAGCAGCGCTGGCTTTGGGATGGTGGCAGACAGGGCCCATGGGCCTTACGGAGTGCCCTGCTGGATGAAGGCCTCACGGAAGCCTTGAGTCAGGGCGAGGTAATCTAGGCTCAGGAGCGGTAATGGTGTCTGTCCCCCCTACTGTGCTGTCATTGGAGAAGGCACCCACAGGCAGTAAGGACACGTGGGCGTCCCTGGGCTTGGCCTGCTGGTTGTAGTTTGGCCATGCTGGAAGGAAAGGAGGGAATGGGGTACCTGGCGCTGGAGGAAAGGGGTCCCTTGTTAGGTGGTGGTGGGAAGCTTAGCGTTGCTGTGGGGAAGTGGACAATACACGTGTGCTTGATGAACTCAATCCTCTGGTTCAGCAGATTCCCAGGCAGAAGATGCAAAGTGCCACCTGGCTGCCACTGGACGTAAAGAGAGAGGACTTGCTAGGTTCAAAATAAAACTGTTCCCGATGCCCAGGCTCTCCTCCAGGCAAAAGCTCCTCACATGAAGAAACGGCTTTAGGCAAAGAGCAAATCTGGGCTGGGCTGGGCGGTCCGCTGCTGAGGCCTCAGATCCAGACCTGAGCACAGCCGGGTCCTTTCAGATGGGCGGAGGCCTGCGCTGAGCAAGCAGCGTCCAAAGGGGCTTCGGACTTCGTCATCCCACAGCTTCGGAACGGAGCCAGGGCGGAGAAGGGCGCGTCTCTACCGTGCGATTGTCTAATGCAGTGGAGTATCAATCCATGCACAGAAAGCTCACAAAGTGTTAAAAGAAATTGTGTGTGTGCTCCCACTGAGAGGCAATACAAAATGAAGAGAGGCCTTTGAACCTCCAAACTTTTGCAAGCAGGATGCAGGCTGAGAAAACTTCTGCACAGCTGCAGAAGTGGGTTACTCTTTATGGAAATGAAGTACATTGGAGAGGGCAGAGCTGAGAGCCCTGGAGAACAACCCCCAGCAGTGGGACAGAGCCCTAGTGCAGGTGCTGGCTTGCCCCGAGTGGCTGTCCCGGACGGGCTTTGGGTGTGTCTGGGCCACAGGTCTTTGGATCTGGGTCGGGAGGAAGGGTGAGGGAGGGGCTGGCCTTGACCTGCAGGAGCTCCTGGGTGTGATTTAGATGATGAGGTCATATCTTAAAGCTGATATGGTGATCAGATGGGCTGTGGGGACTTTGGGAGGCGTTGGGTGTGCTTTGCATGTGGGAGGATGTGAGTTGTGGCCAGAGGGCGGGCTGTAGTAGACTATATCTTCCAGAGATGACCACAGCATCTCCCATCCCACCTGCCCTCTCCACAATGCCTGTGAAATGCCTCCCATTGAGAGACGTCTCTGTTCCCTCACCTTGGATCTAGGTGGGCTGTGACTATTGTAGAAATGACAGTCTGTCGCTTTCGGGGTAAAAATGATACCCCTTCCACCAGATTCTGTTGGGGACACTGACTCTTGGAACCCAGCCTCTGTGTTGCAAGGTAGCCTAGACCAGCCCACTGGGGAGTCCACGCAAAGAGGTCTTGTGTTGGTGTTTTCATCGGTGGCTGAGCCGGACCCAGCCACAGCCACCACCAGCCACCAGATGTGTGAGTAAAGGAACTTATGGGTGGTTCTGGTGCCAGCCACTGAGCCATCACTAGCCTTCGCGTCTTGCCTGCTGAGGACCAGACATTGTGGAGCAGAGAGGAGCTGTCCCCTCTGTTCCCTTTCTGAAATCCTGATCCCCAGAAGCTGTAAGCATGACAAAATGATTGTTTTATCTACCAAGTATTGGGGCATTTTGTTATGTGGCCACAGTACATGGAACCTGCCCTCCCCACGTCACAGTGGCACCTGGTTATTGTATCAGAAGTGGCTGCAGAGGCCCTGCAGAGACTCAAGAAGTTCCCCTCCTGGGCTTTCCAGTCTTTCCCTAACCTTTTGCTGTCACCGATGAGGGTCGTCGGCCGTTCTCAGGTTGTCCACTTGGTGAGCATCCAGGTGGGCTGCTGTGCGCTTTGCTCCTCTCCATGTTTCTGTGTTTCGGGTGTTTCCCCCAGACTCGTGGAGAAAAGTAGGAGCTATTGTGGTAGTTGGATTTGACACTTGCCTCCCTCTTCATGTTGTTTATTTTTGTCACATAAAACATCTCTATCAACAAGAATAATCTCACTTTTATCCAATCTAATCTGAAGGACTTTTTAAAGTAAAATTGAAAATAATTTAAAATCTAATTTTTCTTCTTGTCAAACCAAGACAAACCTATCAAGAAACTGTTAAAACGGCGAGAGCTCAGGATGAGGAGGTTTTAGCATAAATGGCTTTTTCTGAGAGCTATCTAGCTGAAAGTCTAATTTATACTCAAGTACATGCATTAAATGTAGGGACTGGGGAAGGATGCATTTGTGACCTGTGCTGTCTGTGGGAGAGCTCGCGATGGTGGCGGCTGGCGCATCCTTTGAAGGTCTGTTGCTGCTGCTTATGGTTTGGTTGTGCTGTGTGGTGCTGTGTGGAAGTCCCCGAGACCACGCCCTGCTCCGATGATCCCCTAGGAAGACTCACAGGACTCCACGAATGGTACCCATGGCTGTGATCGATCGTAGTGAGACGATACAGAGCAGAACCAGCAAAGGGAATAAAAAGGTCCTTCCAGGGACCCTGTCCCAGTGGAGTGACAGGACCGCTGAGTCCTGGGAACAAGTCAGGACGGCACACATGGAATATTGCCAAACAGGGAAGCTCCTCGGAGCCTTGGCCCCCAGGGTTCTGCTGGCCACGCGGGTAGCCTCTGCCTGGCAAGTACCAAAGTCCCAGAGCCCCAGAAGGGAAGCAGGTGTCAGTGTGACCACATGGCCTGTGTGAAGGGCAGAGGCCCAGGGAGCTGTCTTGCCGGCAGGGTGGGAGAGCCCTGCAGGATCCCGCGTCCCGGGGCCAGTCCTGTGCGGGGCCTTTCCGGGGAGAGCAGCTCAGGCTCACTGTGCTAACTCTTTTCTGCCCAGACACCAGTTCATCTTTTCCTTTCTGATGGATGTCTCTCTCTAAAACAGAGAATGGGAGAAAAAAAGTTGGGGAAAAAAGTGAATATTGGCATACATATTGCCACTTTCAGTCAGCTATTTTCCACCAAATACTGAAATATATTGAATATAGTTGTATAATCACCACGGGGGAGTACCAGACATGTTGGGAAAAGAAAAGACTTTTTTTTTAGAATTCTATGCTAAGTATTGCATATAAACGGAAATTTTCTGAGCTCATATTCTATGCAGATACTATACTGGCAGAGAGCTGCTTTTGTGAAAACATCATTGAATTGTATGTAATTAAATGTTAAGTACCTATATATATTTGCATTAGAAAAGTGATTAAAATGATTTTCTCGGTCATCGTAAATTTAGAAAATAACAGTGAACAAAATAGTGAGCTAGTTTTTTGATGGAAGAGGAGAAGCAGCAGAAAATTGTTCCAGGGGCAGGGTTGTAATGGCACCAGGCCCTGCTGGTCCGGAAGATAACATGTCTGGTGTGGGCTGTGCCCGCCACGGCTTCTCTGTGCAGCGCGCTGCCCGCTGCAGACAGATGCCGCTGTGTCCAGCCACGTGCCGTGGGCGTGGGCGAGCCCACTGAGCATGCTTAGCCTCTCCTATTGGTGCGGGCGGGCTCCACAGTGTTCCTGAAGATAGGGCCACTCCTGCTGTCCGGTCAAGGAGAAACAAGAATTCGGTGGATTTTTTTTTTTTTTTTTCTTATAGATTGAGTAAAGTATGGCTAAGTGATGGTTGATACAATCCATGATTTGCTGTATGGTCCATATTTTACCAACACCAGCGTGTGTGGTCTTAGGGACTTCCACACAGTTTTGGTAAATCTCAAGATGAAGTTTTCGGCAGGCAAAGAGGAAAGAAAGACAGTATTTTGGAGTGAAATTACTGACAGCTTTGGATTTGGTTTTATTCTTCTACTAAATAATGGTTTTGTAATGAATTTATATAACCTCTCAGGTTTCATTTAAGTTAAGAAAAGAGCCGGGCGCGGTGGCTCACACCTGTAATCCTAGCACTCTGGGAGGCCAAGGCAGGCGGATTGCTCGAGGGCAGGAGTTCAAAACCAGCCTGAGCAAGAGTGAGACCCCATCTCTACTATAAAATATAGAAAGAAATTAATTGGCCAACTAATATATATAGAAAAAATGAGCCGGCATGGTGGCGCATGCCTGTAGTCCCAGCTACTCAGGAGGCTGAGGCAGGAGGATCGCTTGAGCCCAGGAGTTTGAGGTTGCTGTGAGCTAGGCTGACACCACGGCACTCACTCTAGCCTGGGCAACAGAGTGAGACTGTCTCCAAAAAAAAAGAAAGAAAAGACAAGATGGGGAGGTGGTGGATGACAGAGCAGATGATAGGTAAGCGTCAGGGGAAGTGTGCTGGTGGCAGCTTGGAACAGAGGCAGGGCTCTTCAGTCACTGTGCCGTGGTGGATTACTAGAGAGGGAACGACATCTTGGGGCCTATGAGCTCTCAGTTCTGGAGGTGGCCAAGGAGGAAAGCATAGTCTTAAATCTCTTATCTAGTGATCATTCAAAATGAGTGGAAATGGGTGTACTGGCTGCTAAATATAAATAGATAGAACGAGGCCTGGGCCACCTGGGCGTTTCCTGAGCTGCAGTTCCCAGGTGATAATGTTTACCTCGCCAGGTAGTTTGGAAATGAAATGTTACGTGCATACAGCACCCAGCACAGGGCCTGACACATCGCAGGCGCGCTCAGATCCGTCTTCCCAGTGACCATGGTGAATGCCTGCTGTCCTAGGGCTGGAGCCTGCAGCTGTGTTGTAGGAGAACCGGCTCTAGACCAGACAGATGGTGGCTTGCTCTGTGGGAACTGGCGTTACTCTTGAGCTCATTGTCCTTCATTATCCACGTTTTCGAGTTGTGAATAACTGTAAAGTGCGAGGTTTTAGTAACTAGTGAGTATGTCAAGTTTGGTGCTGTTGTTTCCTATGGGTGTCTCTTATCAGGAAGCTTATTAAGGAGGTGGTTTCCTTGGGCTGCTGAAAAATTCTCACCTGGTCTTTAGAAATGGATGCAGTCACGTAGCAGCTTTTCTTAGTGATTACCGCCTGCCCTTACCTCTGCTTGGTTGAGGCAGGTGATTAATTTGGACTTTGGGAGTAGTGCTATTGCTGCTTGTATTTCATGGTTTTTGTTTTAGCAATGGCACCGAGAGATTCTCTGCCGGAGGCAAATGTCAGTCTTGTGTTTGAA
Source organism: Mirza zaza (assembly GCA_008750895.1). Classification (NCBI taxonomy): domain Eukaryota; kingdom Metazoa; phylum Chordata; class Mammalia; order Primates; family Cheirogaleidae; genus Mirza; species Mirza zaza. Next base: position 13,999 of record VSMD01002430.1, on the reverse strand, counting down.
TGGATCTATCTGCCCGTGGGTCTGCCTGCCCGCCTCTCCGTTCATTCATTCATTATCTGTTGATCTATCCTGTGACCTGCCTACCTATCCGCCCATCTGTTCATTCATTGAAAGGTCTTTTTTGGGGGTGTGTGTATTAGTTTCATTGCATTGCATATCCTCCTAAGAATAATACCTCTGAGCAATCGGCAGGCAATCTGAAATTCAACTCTAGATTTCCAGAGGGAGCTGCTTAGGTTAAAGATTCATTAGGCAGCAAGAAAATGCCCCATTATAGATGCAGCAAGTGAAAGAAGGCCACAAATTATGTATTAGCAACTGAGTATGATGTGCGTGCACAGTAAGGCAAATTGCCTACAGTCTTGGGATTTTTTTCAACTGTTTACCAATCGAAACTCTTTGAAAATTTTATTACTCTAACAATTGACAGTATCAGATTTTGTTTATACTTGAAGGCAATTTTGGGTCTAAAACCATAGTTTTGATAATGCTTACAAATGGATTTTTAAATGCCTTTAATTTCACTTATCAGTAGGTTTCTTTAATATGCTTACTAGTTGATGATTATTTTTGTAATCCTTCCTGCTGTCTAATGTAGCCATTAGGTGGTTGAATCAGGATTCAAACTCAGTTATGCCTACTCTAAAACTGATGCTTTGCCCCTCACCTCCCTTGAAGTTTCTTACGGCGCGCTCGCACACACACACACAGACACTTAAGTTAAATTTGATTGTATTTCTCCTGTTGTTTTCCATATTGTTTGCAGAAATTCAGCAACATTTTGACCACTGGGTGCCACAGAACCAGGGCCTGATCTGTCGTTTGGGGACTGACTTATTCCTCGTCGGGAGTGCCCTGTGGCACTTCCATGTGCCACGCATCTAAGCGTGCTCCAGTTTTTTAAAAAGTTAATTAAACCCCTATTGAAGATAAAAAATATATATAATTTTATAATAATGCTATTTAAATATGTAAAACCTAAGTGTAAATTCCGTATGGTTATAGGAATTTTATGCAGCTATAAATCCACAACAAACACACAGATTAAATCCAACTACAAAATCAGTAAAATCCAAATGAACACCGTTAATTTCATGTGGCAAAACAGTGTAGATTTGCAAGGCAATTGCTAATGTTGGGTTTCATGATGGAAAGGCTGTGTTCGTACTTTAAGATTTTTGCTGTCACTTAATTCTTTTGATTTTTGAGAAGATAGATGTTTTTCAGTTTACTTTTTTTCCTTGAATAGGTTATACATTCCTGTGGGTCAAAACTGTGAATGACATGAAAGGGGCAACTGAGCAGGCCCTGCTCTGGCCGTCCTCTGCCTGCCACGGTGACAGTGGCTTTTTGTCTGTCCCTCCAGTCTAGTACTTTGTTCAAATGCAAGCAAATGAGTGAGTACATAGGGTCTCATTTCTCTCCTTTCTTGGGCAAAAAGTAGCATTCTATATACATTGTTCTGCAGTTTCTTTTTTCATTTCACAGAATATTCTCGAGCTCTTCCCCGAGTCCGTGGAAAACTTTGCGGACTGTCAATAGAGTCGCCGCCTTTGCTGCTGTGGCCTCTTCTAACAACACTCTTGGGTCTAATTGGAGACTGTTAGCCCCCAATCTACGCTATTTCTCATTTGTCCTTCGCAGCAGCCCTGAGCCGTGGGTGGTGGTGCTGTTGCGTGTGGTTTAGGTGGGACCCGGGGTCCCCACACGCAGAGGTGCCTGTCATGGCCAGAACCGGCGGCTCCGTGGACCCCGCGGTTGGTCACATTCAGTGTGTTCTTTGTCTCCAGCTATTGTGTCCGAGCATTGAATGGGGCGTGTTGCGTCTTCCTGGAAAAGTGGAAAAATATCCTGATGTGTTTGACTCAGTTTCTCAAGAGTGGTCTGTCCCCTGCTGGCCACGTTTCCAGGGTGATTCAGTGGGAAGAACACCCGGCCCACTGTGTGCCGCCCTGTACCTGAGCAGCTCTTAATTACAGCTCCTCCCATCCCTGCGTTCATTTAAAAGCACATGGCTAATGGATACCTGTGGGAGTCGTTTGTTCCTTAGCCGAGGAGCAGCGTTCTGCCGCGTGATCACGCCGCAGGCTCTGCAGCCGGTCCTGTTGTCGGCCACTGAGGTTGCTTCTAGTCTCTTCGCTTCTCAGGACAGGGCTGCAGCGACCATCCTTAACATGTGCTCCTCTGCGTGTGTGTGAGTTTGTCTAGTGTATTTACCTAAGAGTGGGATCTCGTTGTAGCGTGTGTGGATTCTTCAGGTTTATCGTGTTGCCGGTATTTTCTCCAAAGACGAAGTCCCACGTGTGAAAAGAAGCACTCGAAGTTCCTGTGTATCCACCGCCTTGCTGCTGTTAGACTTGAGCGTTTTCCCTGCCCTGTGATGTGACGCGCTGTCTCGGCTGTGCTTCCCTGAGAAACACCGAGGTCATGCGGTTTTTCATGTGTGTTGGCTGTTAGGTTTTTTTTTTCTTTTGAAAATTGCCTGCTTGTATTTTTTGTTCATTTTCCTATTGTTTGATTTTGTCTTTTCTTTAAAAAAAAATGCTAATAATTTGGTTAGGCTATGTTGGATGTTTTGCCTAAATCTGTTTGCGTTGTGTACATCTGTGTACATTTGTGTGTCTTATGAAAGTTTTAAATTTCAGTGTCATCAGTGTCATCTTTTTCCTTGTGTGCTGTTTGTACATTTGTAAATTTGGATATCCTTTCCTGTCCTGGGATCTTAAAGCTATTCTACACCATCTTCTAAATGTTTGGAAGTTTGGCTCTTCAGGTTTAGGTCTTTAATCCATCCAGGGCCTGAGGTAGAGATCTGCTTTTATCTTCCCCCGCAACTGTGTGGCTGGCTATCTCAGCATTTTCTTCTGTTGGCTTTATACTGCCCCCCCTCTGTTGTATATACCGGTTCCTCCCACACCGGTGGGCACTTCTGGGCTTCATAATGTTCTAGAAGGTTTAAAGGTGTGGGAGTAGATGGTATGCAAATGTAGACATGTAGCGATCATGTCTTGGTCGCTATTAAGTGGTCATTGTCCTAAATAACGTGGGACTCTTGCCTGCTTCCTGCACAGTGCGGAGGGACACCCAGCCCAGGCTGGGCAGCTCTTCTCTGCCATGGGCACATGTCCTGGCCTTGCTGAGGGTTCTCAGACTTCTCTGCCACAGCCCTCTTGGAGACACCGGTGCACTGGCAGCGGTAATCACAGCTCTCACGGGGGTGTGTGTGTGTGTGTGTGTGTGAGAGTAATACCCCTGGAGAGCGGGTCCTGTGTGTCGTTTGTGGAGTGTCTCTGTCGCCACCCGGGTGCCCCTGTCACCACCCTGGGGCACACAGTGTGCTGGGGCTTGCGGCTTTGCAAGAACAGACCAGAGAAAGCAGGCAAGTGAGGCTGAGTGAAGGTGTTCGGAAGCTGGTTAAGCAGGTGGTGGAGTGAAGGGCGCTCCAGGCGGTGGAAGGGCAAATAGCCGCAGGGTGGTTTGTCCTGGGAGTTGTTGCATCAGCAAAGGTGCCGTCCCAGTGGGGTGGAAGCCAGCTGGTCAGGGGCTCTGAAGCCACTGCTAGGAATGCTTCCTGGCTGGTGGGGAAGGGCAGGCCATGGCACCGGGCTGGAGATGGCCTAAGACGATCATCTTGGAAAGGGGCGCAGTCAGGAGTGTCTTGGGGTAACCCAGGAGAGACAGGCTGAGGGCCTTCGCGAAGGGGATGGGAGCCCAGAGCAGACGTGTTTTTGGACGGTGGGGTCTCGAGGACTCGGGTGCGCTGGATCTGGGCGAAGCATCTGGTGTTGGGGCTGGGCGATGGGCCGCGTCCTCAATGACCGCGGACATGCCAGCCTGCCAAGGAGGGGGAGGGATGAGAGGCGCTAAGCCAGGAGAGAGGAGGATGCCCAGGGGAAGTGGCCAGGTGCTCTCAGGCCCAGGGGCCGGCAGAGCTCATGCACTTGCTGGCATGGCTCGGGGCGGTGTGGAGAGGCGCCGTGCCCGCGGGCAGCGGGCTGGAGAGGACGGGAGCGGTGCCAGCAGACCTTTCCTCCAGAGAGCCGGCCCTCGCGGGGCGCTCTGGTCTCGGGCCCTCAGAGGACTGTGCTGTGAGTGGAGCGGGTCCTGGGGCATGCTGGCAGTGACATGCTCCAACCAGGAGTCAGTCGCACCAGTGTGCCGCTACATTTTAACAGTCTTCCTGCTGGGAAGGGTCTGATTTCACACCTAGTAGCTTCGTGACTGCTGTTGGTTGGAAGCTTCCAGGTGAGGCTGCAATTGGTAGTTTAAACCAGAAAACAATGTTGATGTGTCTCAGGTGTAGCATAAATAATTTGATTAAAATTTTTTTATGTTTTTAAAGAGTGTCATTATAGCTACATGTAGTAATAGACTTTAAATGACAAACTTGAAAATGGTGCCTTAAAATTGACACTGAGCGGTTGAAAGTGCAGCTCGGGGTTTTGAGGGAGTTCCCTTGTTGTACCTGCCCGTGTCCTGGGAGGGGCCTTCCAGCAGGGCGGTCACCCACTGAGGAGCACGGGAGAGAGCAGGACTGTCTCATTTTTGACTTCTCCCTAACGCTCATGAAGTTGCTTTTTCTCTTCGTTTGTTTACCATCCTTTCCTCCTCCTCTGTCTCGTCCTCTTCCTCCTCCCCGTCTCCTCCTCCGACATTTGTTCAGCTTTACCACGTTCATCACACAGTCCGCCAAGCAAGCCGTGACACCTTTCCTTTCCTATTCCTGGTGTGCGGCAGAAGCTCGATCTTATCACATGGTGCAGACAGCACACACTCCTGAATCGTGTGCAGGGAGTGTGGTGCATTCCCGTGGTTGTCAATTACCGGAGCTCATTACAGCGAGCAGGTGTGTTTTGTTACCATAGCGAGAAGGCTCAGGTAATCAGGAGAGCACGGGGCTGTGATGCTGCCTGCGCCCCAGCGGCCTTGTTAGGCACCAGTGCCGTGGCCGGGGGTGGGGGCAGATTTATTAACTGGTCCTGCAGGAGGTGCAGGAGCTCTGCCTGGGGAGCGGCAGGGGCTGGTGGCCTCTGGTGTATTCCCGGATGGTTCTGGCTGGTGCTGTCACTGAGTGGGAGGGAATGGGGAGGAAAACCTCCCCATGTGACCCTTCAGCTTAACCTTAGGGATGATGTCCGTGACGTGGCACACCTAAGGAGCGCCTGTGCCACCTCCGAGGGGGGCCAGAGGAAGTGATACTTTCCCTGCCTTGCTTAGAGCCCTTCTCCTGAAGGAACAAAAACCCAGAAGGTTCTTTGGCTTCTCTTGTCCTGAAGGTATCATTATCCTACACATCAGTTTAGCAAGGATGGCAGAAAATGTATATGCTGCTTCAATATTGCCGTACTTCTGCTTTTCCTACCGATTTTTAGAGTGGTGTAGATACATGTGCAGCCTGTTCTGTATAATGGTTTTTAGATCTTGTCCTTTCTTGGAAACTAAAATGCTTTTTATTACCTGGAAACTAGTTTCAAACAACAGAATGCATTTTTACTTGGAGTCTACTTGTGACTGGTTTGTTTTTTCCAATTAGATTGCTTCCAAGTCTTTATTCTGAAAAAGCTTCCCACAGTTAGCATTGTTGAAAGAATGTTTCCGGAAACACTTTCCACCCCCCCCACTTAGATCCAGCAGTTGTTTACATTTTGCCCTGTTTATTCTTTGGCATTGTTTGTTGTTTGTTTCTGAATCATTTGCAAGTAAGTAGCACACGTCATGACTTTCTTCCTTGAATACTTCTGTGTACATCTCCTGGAGTTAAAAGCATCCTCCTCCTTTCTAACCATAATACCAACCGTCACTCCTAAGAAAATGGACGACACTTCCACAGTATCATCTAATATCTAGTCTATATTCAAATTTTCCCAGCTTTTCCAATAACATCTTTTATAGCTTTTTTTTTTTTTTTAATAAAAGCACCAAGATCTACTCATTACACTTGTGTCTCTTCAGTCTTTTCTAAATTTAGAGCTTTTCCCCAAGCACGTGGACTTCTTGTGGAGGGTCGCATGTTGGAGAACATCTCGAATTATGCTTTGCCGAGGGCTCCTCTCGGTGGCATTTCACGTGTGTCTCTGTTCTCTGCTTTTCCCGCAAACCGGAAGTTCAGCCTGGAGATTGATCCCATCCAGCCGTTTTTGGCAAGGGTGCTTCATGAGCATCGCCGACGTCACATCGCATCACACCAGGAAGGGGTCAGCTTTAACGCCGAAGAATTTGCTGTCGCTCTGAAATGGGACAGTTTTTGAAATATGAACCTTAATTTGACTCCATCTCCACACTTAACGGATTATCTAGTTGTTAAATTCTAGGTTCAGGTCTGGTTTGCTTGGCTTCCAGCGTTGAGATAGCTGAAGCCGTTTGATTTCCAACCTTCTCTTTGTGACTGATTTGTTCTCCGAAGCCTGTGTCTTGTTACGGTACAGAGAGAAGTATGAGTACTTTTCTTTGAACTTTAATTCAAGCTGATTTGAAAATCATTTGTCAAAGATGTAAGGCCATAATGTGGGCAAAAATTTTCAGGGGGAGTCATATATATATATATATGTATATATATATATGAGTGAGAGTGTGTGTGTGTTTATAAAAAGCACCAGGGAGCGTCTCAGAGTTGGCATCTGTCAGCCTCAGCTCAGGCCTGCGGGCCAGCACCCTGTGCGGACGCAGTCCCCGCAAGTGAAGGGCACCTCACGTGTCAACTTTCTCCAGCGGCCACTGCTTCCCGAGAGTCTAGCTCCGTCTTCCTCCTGCTCCGGGAGCCCCAGCCTCTGCTCCTCACCTCATCTACCTGTGCATTCTCTCTCCAGACTCGAGCGCCGCATTTCCTCATTAGAGCTTTCCCCCTGTGCCGTCAGACATTAGTTCTAGGCCTTTCTTTCCTTGGAGCTCCATGGTGCTTTGGGCAGTTCTTGCTGTGTCTCTGCCCTGGGCGGGACAAGACAGCGTCTTGTTTATTGAGGTGTGTCCGGGACCTGGGCGTCTCAGATGCCACTGGCATTTGATGAAGACCTTTGAAACACGTATTCAGAATCTCTGTCTCCTGTGACTTCTTTCTTCATGCTTATGTTTAATAAATAGTGACATTCACACGTGGGCACTTTTGAGAAGAACCAGCGTGGGTACGAGTGCTTCTCTGTGGTTGAACGGTGGCAGCAGTTTTGAAGGGTGTTGAGATTAATCTGTGCCAGCGTTCTGGTTAAGTGACTGTGTAAAGATGACGAGTGTCCACCTCGGCGTCACCTCTGCACCGGTGTGGTGGCACTGGGCGGGCTTCCTGGCATGATCACTGGAGAACGGTGACTTTCTTCCAGGTGTTTGTGGGAGGCCTTCCTGGAAGAATGCTGCTGTGGCCTGGGGTCTTCCCTCCTCACCTGGCTTCCTGGCAAGGAAGAAGCCTGACACTCTCCCTCCTCCTGTCAGCACGTGCCCTGGGTGCTGGGGTGCAGTGACAAGCAGGGCCTAGGAGGCAGAGGGGGGCCTCCCTGAGGAAGGGCTGCCCCGGCTTGACGAGAATGCACAATGTCCTGAAGAATGTCATTTTGTAATTTTGAAATTGTGTTTAAAGAAAAAATAACTGACCTGAACATTGTGTTTTTGAAAGGCTCTACTTGATTTTGTGTTTGTTAATTATTTTCGTGGATCCTTCAGGAACGTTTGGTTCCTGTGCTGGGTTGTCTGGGATCGGACTCGTGCACGTGGTTTATAGGCGAGGTTCTGCTTTGTTCCGGTGACACACCCCGGTGTCGCTGAAATGTGGCCTTCTTCGTTTTGGAGAGTGTTTTTTCAACACTCTCTGAGATTAGAACAGATAGAAGATGTTAAAGAAGAAAATATTTTGGGCAGGTAGAATTGCACAAATGTGAAGGAGAAAGGTGTGTGGTGAACAGCAGGCTGTAGAACGTCTCATACTCACAGCCCGAAATTTGTAGCTGGGGAGTGTTGGAGCCGCTGGTGAAGACGAAACTGCACCGCGTCGTGTACGGTTCTGGGCCGGCCCGAGCGTAGACACGGTTTGCTGTCAGCGTAGCAGGCGCTAATCCCCAAAGGGTGTGCGTCTGCGCTTTCTCTGACCAGCAGGACTCTGGAGGAAATTGAAATGTTGCTGTTTGTTATTTCATGTTTCTAATCCTCGCCACCTTTGGCCCCGTCCTGTGCTGATTCCTCATTTAGAATTCCTTTGAATAATTGGGTCGCGGGGCAGTTCTGACATTATTTTGTTGAGCTGAGGTTTGCTCAGCCATCGCTCTTATGTAGGTGGTGGAAAATGCCATTCGGAAACAACACTGGAATTCACTCTGGCTGGGCTGAGCAGGAGAGGAATTTGTCAAGGATCTCCAGGAGCCCCGAGCCTGACCCTGCAGTTACGGCAGACCCTGGGGGGCTTTTGCAGCTGCAGAGTGACACGGCGAGGGGCCCTTGGAGGGACTCCAGAAGCACCCCCGCTGCCTGCTGCAGAGCCGGGAGCCCTGCCGCACAGCCGCACGCGGCTCCCTGTCTGTGGCCCGGGCTCTGCCGCGTCCTGAGTCTGATTCCTGGTTGGTGCGTCTGACAGTGGGAGACCGGGTCACATGCTGGCCCCTAACTGTGAGAGTCAGGACACAGTTCTTTCCATTTTCTACCTTAGTACAGTTGGACCCATAGCATGAGTTGTCAAGATGTATAGGTGGTGCTGGAAAGGTTATGGGGGCTGCAGAGGGCAGGTGTCTGCCGCAGTTCCCCGTGGGCCGTTTGAACGGACAGCTTATTACTGGGCTTTCGCCTGGGAGACCTTTGGTTCACCTGTCTTTCATCTCTCACGCCCACTTAGCAGAGCATGCTGTTACCCATTCTCTTTGAAATAGAGGTTTCTTTCTTTCTTTTTCTTGCTTTCTGGTCCCTTTCCAGTCCTGCCACCCTAGCCCAGCCTTCTCATTTCACCATGGCAGCTTCCCGGCTGGTTTCCCTTCCCCCACTCTCTTCCTTCCCAAGCGCACGGTAGCCCTTGTCGTTGGCGTGAGTCGTCGTCTTCCTGGAAATGGGCATTTAGCTGGGTTTCTGTCTTGGCAGCTGTGGGGACCCCCTTGCCAGCTCCTGGTCAGAGCCTCTGTTGTTGGAACCCACCTCCCGTTGAGATTGATCTGGGCCGGCGTTCTGGTTAAGGGGCTGTGTGAAGATGACAGGTGTCCACCTCAGCGTCAGGGCCCCATGGAGCTGGGGCCTTTGAGAACAGCTTCACGAGACACACCGGCCAACCAGGGGGCTGGTGTGGAAGCAGAACAGGGCACTGAGCACGGAGACTTTGCCACGGGCTCCTGTCTTCCGCCTGTCTGGAACCACTGCGCGCTTTTGTTTGCCTTGGGGTTGCTTCTGTGCAGCCTGTACCATGGGTGACGTGTTGCGGGATAGTGAGGAGAAGGTAAATTTGTTCTGACTCAGTCCCACGATAATGTTGCTACTTTTGATTTACATCAAGAGCGGTAAAACTGCTGTCCAGCGTCTTACCAAATAATAGAAACCGCCAAATAGCCTTGAAATCAATCCATTTACTGAATTGGAAAATCTTGTTTCCATGAAAGAAATTTTAGCAGTGAGCTTTATCTTGTGTCCTAAACTGAGGAGTGGAGAAAAAAAAAATATATTAGAGCCCTTTGCACTACTCACTTGCCAAGACCAAGTATTTGCTGATCATGGGGCCAGGGTTCTCTGGAGAAAGTGACGGCACAGTCTGTCTCTGAGTGGCTTGCTGTGGCCTGCATTCCCAACACCCTCCCAGCTCCTTGGTTACCGTGGATACGGAGTCTAGGCTTCAGCTAACCCAGCAAGTTATTTTCTGTATCTTCAGTGTATAATAACTGTTGTATGTACACGTCCACGCTCATGAAGAAATCCTTGACTATGGTGGTAAAATCATTTTTATAACTCCCTGCCCCACCTATAGAAGTGACGTGTTTATGGTAGAGCATTTGAAAGCACATGCAAGAGGCCCAGGTACAGAGAAGACAAGAATAGTCGTCTGCATTTTCCCTCCCCGAGAGCAAAGCCACCATGACATCTTGTATTTTCATCCTGTGGCTTTTCACGTGTGTATTTGCACGTTGGAAGTAATGATTACGGACACGGCTTTGGACCCTCCTCGTTTGATTCAGTTATGTTGGAGCACGACCCACGCTGTTTCCCAGTCTTTGAAAATACATCTTTTTTTACAGCTGTATTGAGATATAATTCACGTACCACGGAGAACCATTTACCAACAAGAGTTCACCAACAGTTGTGCAATCTAAAGATCTGTGTAAAGGATATATGATACTCTTTCACCTGCCACCATTTAATGTATGCCATTTAACCCAGCCCTTCAGCTTGGACCTTTAGGCTCAATAGAATCAATTTTACCATATTTAGAGTTTAGGTTTTTGAATTATTTAGAGTTAATTTGTAAGTGCCTATATCTTCATATTATCCCTCTGTGACAAATATTTCACTTATTTATTTTCACTTGTTAGGTAAGGAAACTGAATAGTTAATTGTTTTTTTTTTTTTTAATTTCACCCCAGAAGGTGTTACAAGAAGAGACAGAGAAGTGGTTCTCGTCCCATGAGGGTTGGGCTGGCCGCACACATGGGCCACGGACACAGCCGGCCGGGTCGCAGAGGCGGCACCAGGGTGGCCGTTAGCTCGTGGAGGGACCGCAGAGGGATTCAATATAGGATTCCTTTAAGAAGGGAATTGCTTTAGTTTGTTTAAAACAGTTATGATCTCTATAATAAACTTTTTTTTCCCCAGAAAAAAACTAACACCTTTAAAGTGAGCTGTGATAATTCCTTTTATGAAACTTATTTTGTATGCAGTTCTTATTTTGACTTTCAGAAACCTAAATTTCTTGAGGGTCTGTGATGCTGGAACCAAACCCACGCCACGCCACGCCTGCTGCCCGTCTGTGTGGCGCGGGCCCGGTGGGCGAAGCCGGCAGCTGCGCACGCCCCCGCGGAGGTCGCGGCCGGTGAGGCCTTGTCGCTGGTGCTGGAAAGGCACCTCTTCTCCGGTCCTTTGGATCAGGGTGTCGGGCAGGCGTGGAGGCAGATTTTAAAAGCAGTGAAATACAGACAGAATTTGGCCTAAAAAAAGATTACTTAAACCTACACCAGGCGTCTGGCTCAAGGTGACAAACTGAGCTCTAAACTCAAGAACCTCCCTTGGTTCCCAAGCCCCACTTGCGAGGACAAAGGGGCCTGAAAAGAGGGAGGCGGCTGAGCCTGGATCTCGGTCTCGTTTTGTACAACAAACACCTGGGCAGAAGTACAGTTTGATGTGCTCCCTGCTGGGCCTGGTGTGCCTCCTTCCCCCGTCCTCGGCACGCTGGTCCTCCTCCTCCCGCACAGCTTGCACCCCCCTTTCCTCGAGGTGTAGCTGCTCTCTTTGCTGTGTGCTCCAGTTTCTGGCTTTCTTTATAAATTATGCATTTGTGTAGCTTTGGCTTTGCTCAAAGTTTTTGCTTGATGCTCTGAACCCTAATGAGTGCTCCTGGGAGTTGGGTGGCTCTGGCTTCAGACACCCAAGGGATAGAGCGTTGTGACAGGTAGGCTGACCCCAGCCTACTTCGTGTTCGTCTTCCACGCACTCTCACTGTGGGGGACAGAAAGCGGCCATTGGGCGGTTAAGGACCCCCTTGTGATTTGGTTTGAATTCTTTGAGTGGTGCCAAGCGTTGATATGTTTTTAACCAGTGAGGTGACGTGCACTTCAGTATACAGGTTTTCGAGTAGGGGGTGTCCCAGTCTACAGGGACACTCATGAGCGGTTCTGAAGTCCAAGAAGCTTTGAACACTGGAATATTTTCACAACTCATTTGGTGGCAAAACTGACCTGGGGTGAGACTTGCTCTTTGTGTATTCCATGGAGAGTGAAGCTTTGTGTTTCACTGTGGGGATTCTAACGTTTTCGAGCACTGGTTGCTGCCCCAGACCCTTCTGAGTTTGTTACAAGACAGAGTGCAGGTACTGTGTTATCTGTTTGCAAATCTGAAAACATCTGAGCATCAGAACACATCTGGCACCAGAGGATTGTCAAGGAAACCGGCCAGGCTGTTATAATACCATCAGGACTGCATTGCCCGACGTGCTGCCGCGCGCAGTGGTGTGAGACCTTTGGGTTGGAGCACAGACTTGGAAGGAGTAGCTCCAGCTTTTACAACATGCTCCCGGAATGGCTGGAAAAGCCAGTGATGAGTCAGAATGTCAGGATCTGAAAAAGTCGTCGCACCTGAGAGGTCGCCTCCACCCACGCTGCTTTAAGGATCAGGAAATTGCTCAGCGGAGATTGAAATCAACCAGCATGTGCAAGGGCACACATTGTTAGTGATCGCTTAAAGTTTTATAGTTTCTCAAAATGATATTCTTTCCAAATTCAAAGTTAACCCCTGGGGGCATAACTGTGTCATCTTAAATTGCAGTGGAGAAGAAATATTTTTAAAAGTTGGAAAAGCTTCTTTTATGTACTCTTTTGCAATTTTTGGCATATTAAATTTGATAGCCCTTACATTTTTAAAATTCCATAACTGTATTATTAAAAACACTAATCTGGAATTTTGGGAATGAGGTTGCCATAGAAATGAAAATAAAATACCAACAAGACATTTTAGGTATAGCTAAGAATTTAAAACTTACCACATTTGAAATTAGGCCAACACCCGTAAAATTTGCAAAGGAGTGAGATATATTTGGGATTGGCTTAAAGATATTTACTGATAATATTTTTGCCCGATTTTGGAATTACATTTGTAGCTAGATACTAGAACAAATGCATTTTTCTAGGTCATGTGTCAATGTCTTCTTGGTGTTTTTCATGTTTTCTTAAAAAGTAGATGTAGGACATCACGGGTTTGGTGTGTATTGTATAAGCAAGGACCAGTCTAATTAATTTCTTTCTTGTCTTTGTTTGTGTAGTGTAGCTGGGTTCATGCTCTCTGACTGCTGCTCACCATTAAGCAGTCGAAGAGAAATGGTTGCTCTCAGTAACGTTTGGCCAGCCGGGAAAGGCCGGTCTCATAGAATGATTACTGGGCATCTGTTAGTATTTTTGTCTAAGGGACTCAGAGATCTTCAGAGATAATTTTTATGATGAACTCAGAACTTGTTTATTTTACTGAGAATTATTTGTTTTAAATTATCAACTGCAGCCGTGGAGGCGGAGGGACTGTAGCTCGTCTAGAATGACAGCCAAAATAGCAGAAACAGGAGTAAAATCAGAGCTGTTTGGATGCTGCACCAGGGCCCTGTGCCAGCCTCTGCTGGCAGCCCCAGGCAGGGGTGCAGAGGGGAAGGAGACGCAGCCTCAGCCGCAGGGCCTCTTACCCCGGGAGCTGGGTGCAGTCCCAGCTCCTGCTCTCGCTGGCTCCCTGAACTTGCACAGATTCCTCACTCTGGATGCCTCGGTCAGGTGGGGACACTGCCACCTGGTTCGTGGCCCTGTAGTGATGAATGGAAGTGGACCATGAGCTCAACCGTGCGGAGTGCCTGGTAGTGAGGCAGCACCTCCCAAATGGAGGCCTCTGGGGGGCGGGGAGGAGGAAGAGGACAGTGTGGAGCCTGGAAAGTGGCTCTACCCTTCCTCCTGGGGCACACAGGGAACGCCAGCTCCAGAGCAGCGGCTGGAGCCTTTGGCCCGAGGGGCAGCAGGGCCAGGACAGGTGTCCCTTAAAACAAGCTTCTAAATAGGGACTTTGCGAGAGGAGCCTGACATCAGTTTAAGGGATATTCTCTTTGCAGATTAAGGGCAGAATAAGAAACGAGTTAGGAACGAGTTAAGCTGTGGTGAAGTAGTTAGTCTCTTGAGAGTGGGAGAACCCGATCCAGGGAGATGGTTTTCCCATGGAAGGCCCCCCTCCCCGCAGCATGCCCTGTGGGTGGGTGCAGCCACAGCCAACCTTTTCCCAGCGGGCAACTTGGAACTTGCGCCAGGGTTCGCGCCAGTGCCTGGCCGAGGCCTTACAGTTCCCTGTTACTGAGTCTGAAAGAAACACCCTTGAT
>VSMD01002428.1:0-41796 GCA_008750895.1 Mirza zaza | reverse complement strand
TTCTCTTCCTCCCCCTTCTCTTCCTCCCCCTTCTCTTCCTCCCCCTTCTCTTCCTCCCCCTTCTCTTCCTCCCCCTCTTCCTCCTCCTCCCCCACCTTCCTCCCCCACCTTCTCCCCCTCCTCCCTAACCGACATCCCCTGCCTTCAAATTACCCAATCCTGAGCCATTCTCTCCACTATCACCTTCTGTGTTTCAACAGGAGGAGCAGCTACCTCCCCCCGTCAAAGGGGCTGTCTATTCCTCCCCTGGTAAACCATTTGCTTCTCAACATTGCCTACAGAGGCCAGTCTTTACGCGGATGAGATTTGCAAGAACAATGGAATCTTCTAACTCCCCAGCCTTTTCATTAGGGGCCGCGGCTCAGGTGCATCCAATACAACCCACACCTTTACAGTGGACGACTAAGTCACCCATCTGCATAGAGCAGTGGCCCGTTAAGCAGGATACATTAAAACGTTTAAAATCTGTTGTCCAGGGCCAACTTAAAGTGGGACATATAGAAGAATTAATTCATAGGAGGCTGACAAGTTTTTGTGTTGTAATGAACTTTGTTTAGTCTTATACCTCACACCTCTACTGACCAGTTCTTTATGTCTGGGGTGCAAATGAGATGATAGTGTGTCTTTATCGCCTGGGACTGATGCTGTCAGGGTCTGGTGTTTGTCTCCTGCCCTCTCCACGTTCTGGGCCAATCCTATCGGGGCTATGGTGGTGTGACCTACAATGCCAGGCCTCCCTCCACAAATCCTGTTTGTGATCTACATGTGTGCACTCCACTCTCACATTCTAGATTCAGACTGTAGAGAGAATTGCAAGAGGAGTCAGCCACTGTAGATTACTATCATATGTCAGTAGCAGACTGTAGGCTTTTATCACATGCATGCTTAATTAATTCAAACTCTTCCACTAAGATCTTTTTAAAAAATGAAGAAAGACTGTGATAGTTGGATTGTCATACAATTCTTGCTTTGTAATTATTTCCACACTAGCCAAAGGAAGATAATCTTTGGTGTCGATTTTGGGAGGATTTGTTCATTACCAAGTAAATGAGAGACTTAAAATGAAAAGTGGTTTCATTGTATGGTGAAATAAAGAAGCTTTCTCTGTAGATGAGAAGACTGTTAGAAGGATTAACTGTAATAGGGAAGAAAATAGTATTTCTTGCCTCTAAGATAAGGTAATGAAGTTTCTATCTTCAAGAAGCTTTCATTTGAATTCAACTCCTGATGCAAAATGTTATCGGCTTGCCTTTTTATTGTGTCCGCATTGTTAGAAGTAAACTGAAATTTAAGCAATACATCTGTTTCCAAACCATCATTACTTGGCCTGTAAAACAAAATCATCAGAATGAGTGAGGTCATCGCCACAGTAATTATTATGTTATTACTTAAATATATCTTCAGGAAAATCCAACATAAATGTTATACATTTTATCGTCATGGATTGTTTTTCCCTTATATAGGTGTTTTTTTGTTGTTGTTTGTTTGTTTTTTTGAGACAGTCTCACTCTATTGCCTAGGCTAGAGTACTGTGGCATCAGCCTAGCTCACAGCAACCTCAAACTCCTGGGCTCAAGCGACCCTCCTGCCTCAGCCTCCCGAGTAGCTGGGACTACAGGCATGTGCCACCATGCCCGGCTAATTTTTTCTACATATTTTTAGTTGGCCAATTAATTTCTTTCTACTTTTAGTAGAGAGGAGGTCTAGCTCCTTCTCAAGCTGGTTTCAAACTCCTGACCTTGAGCAATCCTCCTGCCTTGGCCTCTCAGAGTGCTAGGATTACAGGTGTGAGCCACTGCACCTGGCCTCATACAGGTGTTAATATAGAAATTATTCCCTCCTTGTAAAACTCGATCATCTTCAGGGAGGGGAGAGTATCTGACAGTTATAGAACTTTTTTTTCTAAAAATAAAAAATCTTTAACAAAATTACTTTAACAAAAGTACTTGTTAAATCTACCAATTCTCTCTCTCTATATATATAGTATTTCAAAAATTCATAATATGTTTGTTATTTTTAAAGTAAGTAAAACTGAGAGCAGTAATTAATGATTTTAAGAATCTTCATCTGAAATGCAAGTCTTTAAAAGGATAGTCAGTAGAATATATTTTATCACTACTCAAGGAACTCACTATTGGTACTCTATATAGAAAGAATAACAATTAAATGTAAAGTATTAAGCTATTTTTGCTCTTAGTGCATCTAAGATCTTCCATAGAGCAAATAATTTAAGAAAATATAATGCAAAGTTATTTTTGTTTATCATACAAATTAGTTGTGATTACCTAAAGTTGATGGCATGAGACTTGATGTATTGATGGTTTAAACTGGATCTTTGAAATATCTTATCTATCTGAGAAAAGAAAAACCAACAGAATAGATCTTTGTTAAATATCAATTTCAAACATTTCCATACATCACAAAAATGCTTATAGAAAGCCTGCTGCAATGCAAATATCATTTATATTGATGTTTGTTTACAGCTATTCCCCAAAAGCTCATTTGGGCATAATCCTGTAGTCATAAACATCATCCCTAAAATTGTACGTTGATATTTGAACAACTTATCACATGGTCAAAGATGACAGATATAAAGAGTTGAATTAAGCTAGGTATTTCAATAGCCATTATTAAAGACATATGGATTTGGAGGTGCAGAGATTTAAAAGCTTGATATGTAGGCATGCATCAACAGTCATTGTTCAATATCATTCAAACGCAGTCATCATCGTCATAGATGTAATTGAAAGATCATATTTTTGGGTTTTAATGAAACTTTTTAGGCCATGTCTTGACCTGTGATACATGAGGGAGGGAAGGAGAATGTACATTTGTTGGGCACCTCTCTAAAATCAAAAAATGCATGAAAGGATTACTGAGAGTAAGATAAGACTGTAAATGCCACTAGTGTGTCACGTTAGACTTCTTACATGGGATAACTTCTCTGTGGTATAAAATCCTAGATCAAATTATTTCTTAATAAAGCCACAGCTTGTTACAGAATCTGCGGTTTTATAATCCTGTTTGTTACCATTGGCTTACCAAGCTGGCTTGTCAGAAAACAAAACAAAAAAACCAATTAGATGCTAAACCTTAAGTGAGCCTGAGTCTGCATAGTTAGTTCCACAAATTAAAAGAGAAGAGCTGCTACACTGGGTGTAGGTCAAACAAGTGGGTGTAGATCAAACAAGTGCTTTTCACTCATCTCACTTAATTTATAAGATTTTCTTTGGTGAAGTGCCAAGCAATAATATTGGATAGGCTGGTGAGCACAGGTATATTAAGATACCAATAGTTATTTAAAACAAATGACTGTGTTTTCCTTATGACTATGAAGGGATATTTGTTTTTGAAGAAAATAGTTTTGTATACACACATGTACATTTATATGACAAGCAATACATATATAAAAAATTTTTAAAAGCAAGCAATACAGAAAAGTGTAATATAAAGCATTAAAATCATTTTAATTTTTTTGAATATATTTTTTTTCTTTTTTATTTCAGCATGTTATGGGAGTACAAATGTTTAAGTTACATATATTGCCCATGTCCTACCTGATCACTGTTTAGAAAAGCTGTTATTCACATTTTGGCATTATATGCTTCCAGATTTTACATTTATATTTTTATATACATGTAAAATATATTCTCCCTATATACAGATATATAGATGTATATATAATCTATATATCTAACATATAGATATAATGTTAGATATAATCTATATATCTAACATATAGATATAATAATATCTATATGTTTTCTGCTTGCCTCTTTCCAATTTCATCATTTTTTTCCCTTGAATGCACAGGGAAAAGTCACAGCTTCATGAGCATATATTATCCATGGCAACTGAGCACATAAACAGTCTTGATTATCGAACTCTACAGGAAACTATAGAATTCATTTTAGGTATTGGTTTTAATCTTCTCTTCTAGGAAAATGTTTGCTGTAACTGTAAGCCACATTCTAAATCACGGGTCTGCAAACTACAGCCTGTAGGCCAAATCTGGCTTGCCACTTGTTTTTGTATTGCCCATGATCTAAGAATGGTCTTTATGGTTTTTTTTAATAATTAAAAAATTCAAAAGAAGAATATTTTCTGACTAAAAATTTTACAAAATTCAACTTTTGGTGTTCATAATAAATTTTTATTGGAACATAGTCACACTCATTCGTTTACATATTGTCTACGGCTACTTTCACACTATAATGGAACAGAGTAGTTGCACAGATATTATGTGGCCTGCAAAGCTGGAAATATTTACTATTCTGCATTTGACAGAAAAAGTTTGCCTACTCCTAAATTATTTCACTGCCTTTCTTTATGTTGTCTCCACTTACGCTCTAGGGGATAGGACCAATCCTAGTAAGCTGGTCATTATTAGTCATTTCCTTCAGTATTTTTATGGTCCTACCATGCACAGACACTGTGAGAGGCACCAAAAATACAAGAAGAAATAGACTCAGCCCCAGCACCAATGAAGACACAAGTCCCAAGGGGGCACATACCTAAAATAATATTGTCGTAAGGCTGTAAGTTTTCTAACAGAGATGTATGAAAAGTTCTGTGAGAGCACTGGAAACAGAGGCTAACATTTATTCAGATATTACCTCTCATACTTTCTATTCACTACATCTAATAATCCTCCAAATAACTCTGGGAAATGGGTAAAATTATTCCCATTTTGTAGTTGAAACTTTGAGGGGTCAAGTAACTTTTCAAAAGTTCTTAGGCTGACAAAGGATAAAACTAGGAAATGAATCTAGATGCTTCTGATTCCAATGCTTGGGCTGTCTCTAACTCAATATATCGATTCTTGTAACAAAATATACTCTGGCCTGCTTCCCCCACTCTCCTCAATCAAAATTTCTTTAGGGTATATTTTTTAAAAGATATGCCCGCCCCATTCATTTCATCAGCTTTTGCTTTGGGTTGTGACATGGCTAAAAAAGTATTTCTGAACTTGGCAAGAATGATCTTGCCACCTTTGATTGGTCTCTGGTGCAATTATCCTTTTTCTGATGTATTTTACTAGGCTTCCCAAGAAAATGTTGGTTAGGGTTGCCAGAAAGAGCAAACAAAAAATACAGTTGAATTTTAATTTTAAATAATGAATGATATTTTTAGTACAAGCATATTTCAAATACTACATAAAGATATTTTTAGGAGGATCTTAAATTATTAATAGAATACAGAATGCACAGTTAGATTTGGTCCGGCAACCCTACAATGGGTGCTATCAGGAGTGCACTCAACTTGCCTCTTAACCTGAGCAATAGCATTGCCAGGGTAGGAATGATACTAGCGAATCTCAGACTTACCTCATTATTGATTTTTTGTTTCATGTCAGTCCCAGATTTTGAGTGTTCTACTGAAAAATCAGGATCATATTGAATACTAGGGATCCGGAAGGAGGCCTGGTAATAATGAGACTTCTGGTCTGGAAGGGAGAAGAGAAATGAATGGTTCCTGCTTAGTTCATTTGAGTTGTATAAACATGAGAAGTAGAGGGGATGATAAACAAAATGTCATGTAATTGGCAAACTCCTGAGAATTAGATATTCAATAGTTGTGGTCAATATCTCCCTCAAACCCTTTATTAAGATCACACATTCTCAAAGATACCATGGTTGTCAGATGTGTTCTGATGCAATTATCATCTGTTAGTGATGATTCACAAATTTAAGCTATAAATTAAGTAATGGTAGAATTTAATATAGTCTCATAAGTTGACCTTTAAGTTAGAATTTCTACTAAAATAATTATTTATTCAACATGTTAAATATTATTAAATCACAAAATTACATAGGAAGTGAATCTGTTGCATTGTTTAAGAGAGAGATAAACTACATGAAATTTTAAATGTTAGCAGTAATTTTTATACATAAAAGGTTACTTTTACAAAATGTACATAAATTTGTTCAAGTGAAAACTATATTCTAAAATAATAGAAAATATTAGTGTTTTGAAATAATTGAGTGGGTCTTCAAGTTTTCAAAATAATGCAATGAGGTAGATACTTACCATATGCCAAGAAATGAACAAGGAGACCAATAATTATTGCCAGAACCAACACAATAGCTGTGATAATAAGGCCAATCATCCATGGTTTCAACGAACTTTTTCTTCTACCCAGTCTCTCTGGCCTTTTAAGAGAGAGTTGTATATTAAAAACAAGTAGGACTTTAAGACTGAATTATTTTTGGTGAAGAAAATATTTTATGGAATTTATAGTTAGCTCATATTGCATTTGATAACATTGGAATATATTCTCCATTAAAAATTTTTCAAAATACTATCCAAAATCTAATTGACATTTAACTTCATATTTTGATTTTTATTTATTTATTCATTTATTTATTTCAACATATTACAGGGGTAAAAATGTTTAGATTACATATATTGCCTTTGCCTCACCCAAGTCAGAGCTTCAAGCATGTCCATCCCCCAGACAGTGAGCACCACACCCATTAGGTATGTATATACCCATCCCCCCTCCCCCCTCCTCCCTCCCATTTGCCTGACACCTGGTGAATGTTATATGTGCACTTAAGTGTTGATCAGTTAATACCAATTTGATGGTGAGTACATGTGGAGCTTGTTTTTCCATTCTTGTGATAGTGCACATAGTAGAATGGGCTCCAGCTCCATCCAGGATAATACAAGAGGTGCTAGATCACCATTGTTTTTTGTGGCTGAGTAGAACTCCATGGTATACATATACCAAATTTTATTAATCCACTCATATACTGATGGGCACTTGGGTTGATTCCACATCTTTGCAATTATGAATTGTGCTGCTATAAACATTCGAGTGCATGTCTTTTTAATAGAATGTCTTTTGTTCTTTTGGGTAGATGTCCAGTAATGGGATTGCTAGATCAAATGGTAGTTCTACTTGTAGCTCTTTGAGGTATCCCCATATTACTTTTCACAGAGGTTGTACTAGTTTGCAGTCCCACCAGCAGTGTATGAGTGTTCCTCTCTCTCTGCATCCACTCCAACATTTATTGTTTTGGGACTTTTTGATAAAGGTCATTCTCCAGCATGGGAGAAGATATTCATATATTTTGATTTTTAAAAGCCAGCATCATGCTATAGTTGACTACTGTTTCATATATTTATTGGTCCATCATATAAGATGTATTGAATATTTTTTCTTTGTAAATAAATGAGTACTATATATTTAGTTCATGTGCTTTAAATCACAATGAGCCTTAGAGAGCAAGAGCATCTGGGTCACTCTTCTTATTCTAACAAGGAGAGAGAGGTACAGAGAGTACCAAAACCTCAAGTTGGATATTGGGAAAGCCAGAAATAGGACTTAGGCTGTTGGGGCTCTTTTAACCTCTTTATACTTAAACCCATTCCCCCCATTTATAGTTCATATAATCTGTAATGAAAAGCATCTATAATTGGGGAGATTAAAGAAAATAGAAGAGAACTATATGGAAAAAATAGCAAAAATAAGAGATCATTAATAGAACAAACACATAGTGGCAGCTCAGGACTTTGGACCTAGGAATTCTATGGTGTGATATGATAAATATCTATTTTATAGGGGTTATACTATTTCAAGCCTATGATTTTTATAGATGATATTGCATAGGATAAGGCCACATTTATTTGTATAAATAAAATTCAAATTAACAAAAATCAAGACGACAATAATACCAGTGGTTTGCAAATGACTCACATTTGAGAAACCTTCGTGGAAGCAGGGAAATGTGACAGAGCTCTGTCCCAATCCCAGCGTCAGGGCCCACAGAGTAAAGACAAAATCTGAACAGCTGCAGAGTTGTGGCAGGCTAGGATAACACCCACATAGGTTGGTTGCCCAGAGAGAGCTAATCCACAAGGGAAGTGGACAGGAGTAGGATTCACAGAGTTAAAGGTGCTTGTTTTTATCTTGTCTGTCAAAATTACATATGGAAAAGACAAGGAAGAAATGACTTTACCTGGGATTGGTACCTGGAAGTGGTAAAATGAAAGTAAGCCCCAGCTAAATAATTGCACGTATCATTTCAGTCACTTCTTGGGGCATCGATGATCTGGAAAGAGTGAGGATTCCCCTGGTATCCTTGGGTCTGGGCAAAGAGAACCTAGAGGCAGTTTCCTCACCCAAGACTGTCAACCTGAGCTCTGTTAGGCATTCAAGTAGTGCTAATTCTGAGGTCAGCTGGGTCTCTGAAAGGATTGAAAGTTACTCTGGCCTGCTACCCTTTGGTTGGGTGGCAAGAGAAAAGCATTAAAATCTGCAAATATCTGACATGTCTTTAGAAGAGCTGGGATAGAGCTGGGGCATTGGCAAGAGCTGATGAATGTGTTCATGACTGTTATTAATGGAAGACCATGGGCAATCATGAACTCATTCAGGTGACATTCACTGAGTTTCTTCTGTATCCCAGGGAAACACCCTCTCCTAGAGATTCAAAATGATTAAAACGTAGTCTCCTATCTTAAAGGATGTGTAATCCCGAGACACATGAAGTAACTGCTATAATGCAATTACATGTCATCATGGAATTATGCCCAAAATGTTATTAGAGATGAGCAGATACAAGTGGTTTTTGCCTTAGAGAAGCTGTCCTTTGAATTCGGCCTTGAAGGCTGAAGAGTGATGTGAGCTTCAGGCAGACAGAACAACATAAGCAAAGACAAGAAGGTATGAGAACCTAGGATATTAAATACTTGAGAAAATAGAGTATATGAATGAGAGTTGAGGTAAACTCAATTAATGAATTTAGTCATTAGTTAACTCAGCAGATATTTATTGAGCACTATATAGAAAATAGAATATAAAGACTCTTCAATAGATCTGTCTTTTGAGGAACTTAGTCTTTTAAAGAAGTAGCATAGCATACACAAATTACTGTCAGAATTGCAGAAAATTTTAAAGAATTTCAAAGAAGGGCTAATGATTCTTCTTTGGAAGAAATAATGGCTGAAAAATGATAATTTTTTTCTAAAGCTTAAAAAGGCTGGACTCATTTTCTCACTATTTTCCTCTGAGTCAGATACAGAAAACAGTTTGTAAAGAGGGAGATTGTTTTGCAACAAAATTCTCATCTTCAAAAGGATGTGGTTACCTGTTGAATTATTATACTTTTAACCTTAGAAACACCATTGTCATTTAATTATAGTCACATATATGTCAAAGTGAGAAACTGTTTCAATTTATTTCCTTGTAGACATGTCCTAAATATATATCCTTTAATATTTTTTAAAAATTTTTATTCCTATTTATTTTATTAATCTAATTTTAACTTAAACACTAATTTCAGTGGCTATTCCAGATTGGTGGAAGCTTGTACCTCATAAATAGTTGGTAAATATTTATCTATTCAGTGAAAGAATGTGTCATAAAGCATTTGCAAAACAAAAATTACTTTTAGTAGAGAGTTTTGCTGGAGATGAATTGCTTCATCAATGACAGGAGGAGAAATGAGATTAAGCATTTACCTATAGAATCAAGATACTATTACAAATTTTTTACTTAAACATCACTAAAGGATGATTCTCTCCTTCTCTTTTCTTCTTGGCTTCTCCCTAACCCTAATGCTTCCAATTCAAAGAATTTAACTTTGGTCAGACTACCCCAGCAAGACTTCCAGACAGATTCACTGCAGTGCAGGAAAATCCAGCCTTGGAGAAACCTCTGACAAACAAAAGAAAAACAAAGGTGACCTCACCCTTGAGCTGTTTATGCCGATGCAAAGATGAGCAGTGACAAAAAGCTACCTGTTCAGCAGGTCAGTGCAGAAAACCTTTCATGGAGTCAAAGCATTTTTAAAAATTGTCATCTTTTTAATCCCTCCCCTACCTTCATTTAAATGCAAAGTGGCTCATTATCAAGACTGCCTCCTTGCTTGTGTTTCTTCAGCAGAATGGAAGGAACTCTTCTTGCTCTTTTCAACATCAGCTATTTTCTTTCAATGTTACAATTGTTTACCAAGGTACGTCCTCAGGTCCTTTCCCCTTAGATCTCCCAGCGTGTGTTCTTTTCTCTGGAGATTTTCAAATGCATTATTTAACCAAATGTTGGCACTCAGTGATTCAGGGATGAGGGATAAATGGATTTCTTTCTGCCACAGGAAGGACCACAAGATGTGGAAGTCCCTAAAAGGGGTCGTTCAGCATCGCGGTTCAGAGGGTGAGTTCTGCAGCCATCTGTCCTGAGTTCTTACCCCTCTCCCCCGCTAGGAACCTTTAGCAATCATTCAAGCTCTTTGTGCTTCAGCTTCATCCTTAGTAAAATGGGGATAATAATACACACTGTCTCAGCCTGTTTGGTGTTGCTATAAAGGAATGCCTGAGGCTGGGTAAAATTTATAAAGAAAAAAAAAAGGCTTATTTGGCTCATGGTTCTGCAGGCCATACAAGGAGCATGGCACCAGCATCTGCTTGGTTTCTGCTGAGGTCTCAGGCTGCTTCCACTCATGGTGGAATGCAAAGTGAAGCTGGCATGTGCGGAGATCACATGGTGAGAGAGGAGGTATGCTGGGCCCTTTTTAACAATCGGCTCTCCTGGGAACTAATAGAGTGAAAACTCGCCCCCTGGTGAGGGCATTAATTTATTGGGTCATTGGATCTAACCCCATCAACTCCCCAAACACCTCCCATTAGGCACGACTTTCAACGTTGGGAATCAAATTTCAGTATGAAGTTTGGAGGGGAGAAATATCCAAACCATAGCATCCACCTTGTGGGATTATTACAAAGACTAAATGAGTTAGTATATGCAAGAGCACTTGGAATAGTAGCTGAAACATGTGACTTAGGAGTTTGGGTTATTTTATTACCATTATTATCCAGAGCATACTAAAAGGAAAATCTAATTTTTAAAAAATAGCTGAGAGAAGATAGCAAGGAGTTTGTAGGCAGATGGAGTGGAGAGAGCTGGAGGATGGTGGACGTGTTGCTCATGGAAGAAACAGAGCTGGGAACTGGCGCCCTGGACCTTAGAACCTGAGTGGCAGCACTAGACACAAACTACTCGTGCGTTAGGAAGCAGCTGGGCGGCCTAGCAAAGCTCTTTATCTCCGCAGAATGTTCCAGCAGAAAAAGGATTTTCCAAGCTTGGGAGAGGAGGCACACCAGAGCCTGCACTATATCTAAGCACTGAAACACCACACTTTTAGAAGTAGAGTTTATGTGGTGAGCACATTTTGAAGTGTCCACGAGGAAATAATTATTAGGAAAGAAAGGGTATGGGGAAACTAGAACAAGATAGGTTAATCCCAGTGGAGGTTTTACTTCATTTCCTAGGGAAGACAGAATAACTCTGGAAGAAAGTTGTTGTCATGCAAATACCAGGGAATAGTAGTGTTGTCATTCATAATAATAGTGGCTTAGTAAAGATGATGATGATCATTCTAATTGTACCACCAGGTACAATGAGACTTTCATAAAATAGGTGATATTGGTAGAAATACTAAAAGTTGTGTAAGAGGTTAAATGAGGTTTGTGCTTGCTTTTTTATGTTTTGTGTTCTGACAAGCTGTGTCTAGTTTCTGTAATCCCACATTATACAAATAAGAACATAATGTTTCTTAAATGGAAAATTGATTGATATCATAGTTAAAATATGATTAAAATAACTGATACCACAGTAGATAAGAATTCAGAAGGGAATAATCAAGGTCAGAGAGTGCTATCCTTCAAAGCTCTGCTCACTGATGCAAATTTATATGGTAGAATTTAGTAAGAAACTATTCCTTGAAGAAAAATTCTGAATATTGAGATAATTAACATGTGATTAGAACCAAAAAGAATGCATATGCCTTTGACTTGGGCTATTTATTGAAGATAACGTGACTGGCCCAAGCAGTTCTTCCCATCCATTTTTGTTAATATGGCTTTAAGATTTTTTTTAAAAAATTTGGTACATTTTCCTGCTTTCTTACTAATGTTTTCAATTAAGCATAGTTTGTTCTGAATCATCCCTCTTCCAGCTGTTACTGACAACGAATTTTGACACCCACAAGAAAGCTGGGCTTATTGTAAAAGTTGAATTGTACAAAAATGTATTATTTGCAAATCTTTTCGAATGAGCAAGTCCTGCTGTCACTGTATCTAAGCATTGGGAAATAGTCTTTATTTAAAAAATAAAATTTGAAGTTTGAAACGAAAATCAACTAAGGTCTGCCTTGAGTCTAAAAGAACTATTTGAAACTGCTGGGGAAGTCAAGCAAGTGCCAAAAAGGAAAAATAATGATAGCTCTTGATTTTGAGAGCTTTGGTGAATAGCAGTTATGGGAGCTGTTACATTGAATAAAAACACACTTTTGAGCCTGCAGAGCATTTTGGTCTCTTCCTTCCTGTCTGTCTTTCCTTTTCTCCCTTTCCTTCCTTTGTTTCTTTAACAGCTTTTTAAAGATGTAATTCACATGCCATACACTTCACCAGTTTAAAGTATACAATTCATTGGTTTTCAGGATACTCATAAAGTTGCGCAAATATCACCACAATGTGTTTTTTTAACATTTCATCACCCCATATAGAAATCCTGTATTCGTTATAGTCACTGTCCATTTCCCTCTACATCAAGCAGACCAGAAATCTACTTTCTTTCTCTATGCAGTTGCTTAGTCTGCACATTTCACATAGATTTATGCAATATGTGGTGTTTTATGCTAGCTTCTTTCACTTAGCATTGTGCTCTCAAAATTCATCCAGGTTGTGGCATGTCTCAAGACTTCGTTTCTTTTTGTTAAACAATATTCCAATTTATGGATATACCACACTTTATCCATTCATCAGCTGATGGACATTTGGGTTGCTTCTACTTCTTGGCTAATATGAATAATGATGCTAACATATATTTTCAAGTTTTTAGATATGTTTTTGCTGCTTTTGCACATATATCTCAGAGTGAAATTTCTGGGTCATAGGATAACTCTATGTTTAACCTATAGAAGAAATGCTAGCCTTTTCCAAAGTGACTACATCATTTTACATTCCCATCAACAATGTATAAATGTTATAATTTCTCAAGATCCCTACTAATCTCTTCTTTTTTTCTTTTCTGTCCCATAGTGGGTTTGGTTTTTTTTTTCGTCTGCCTGTCTGGTGTTTTTTTTTTTTTTTTGGCCTTATCCTCATTACATCATTCTCTTTCTGTTTTAGTATGGTCATTTCTTCTTCCCGTCTTCTTTACTTAATCATGTTTTGCAACAAAAATAGGTAGTAATAAAATTATCCACACTTCTCCAGATTATCTATTTTCTGGATCTTGAAATCATATGATGTCTCTCTCTCTCCTAAGAGATTCTTCACCTGATTAACCTACCTCTGAATTGTCTGTTTGTTCCTCTATTTGAACCTCTGTAACACCACCATACCGCACGCATTCAATGTATTTCATCTGGACAATCATAGTAACCATAAAAAGATCTCTTTATCTCCTGATAAATTCCCCTCCAATAGATTATACAATGCTGTTGCCAGAATTATCTTTAAAAATACAGTTCTGATGATGTGATTTGCTAGTTCAAAAATCCTCAGATATTTCTCATTACATAGACTATAAACTCTTTCAGCTAACCATTCATTCATTCAATTAAGAAATATTTATAGAGATCCCATTATGTGCTAAAAACTGATTTTTTTTTTTAACCAGGAAAGGGATCCCTGCTATCAGGAAGCTCATAGGCTGGTGGAGGGAGATGAAACTGAACAACTCAAAGAATGAGTTTTGGCTTGTGAAGGTAAAACACATTAATGAGTAACTAGACATTGAGTAGGGTATGGAGTGGGATGAAAGTCATAGGGGTTGCTTAATTGGGTAGCAGGAGTTGTCCCTGAAGAAACACCATTGGGCTGAGAGGTAAATCATGTGCAAACACCTTCAAGAAGATCTGGGGAAAGAGAAACCAGGTGGCAGCAAGTTCTGAGAACTGGAACAAGAGTGAGCTTGTTGAGTTTCTGGAGGAAATGAGGCCAGTGTGGCTAGATTGCAGTGAGTTTCAGGAAGGGTGGAGAAGGTTAACCAGAGAGACAGAAAAGGATCATCTTTGGGGAAGCTTCTATTCATATCTTTTGCCCACTTTTTAACAGGGTTGTTTGCTTTTTTCCTTGATGATTTGCTTGAGTTCTTTGTTAATTCTGGTTATCAGCCCTTTATCGGATGTGTAGGTACTATGAACACTATTTGGGTGATGGGCACACCTTTAGCCAGGACTTTGAGCATTATAAAAGTGAACCATGTAACCAAAAACATTTGTGCCCCCTTAATATTTTGAAATTTAAAAAAGAGAGACAGACAAGGATCAAATTATGAGGTTTCTGGAGGCTATGGCAAGGTATTAGGGTTATAGGAATCCACTGGACAGCTCTCAATGTGCGAGGGACATGATTATCATAATTTATATTTCTAAAAGACAGTCCTTTCATTTGCTGAATAGAACTGACTTTTGCACTCTTAATGTGTAGTACTTCCCTCACATGTGTTATTCTGTTCCTTACATTCACCCACCTCTGTGTTTTGCTCTCAACACCTCCTCTACCTACAATGCCCTCTCTACCTCCTTTCCCCAGCTGCCAGCATTTTTATTTCTGGAGAGTATTTCATGTGCTTCTCTATGCCTTCTCCTTCCTTTAAGAGCCAGTTCCTTTCACAACCGTCCCACTCGGTCAGCATCTGTATTAAAGTTGCCTACACCGTCTTGTTGCTGCCTATTTTATTGTACCAGTCATGCCCCATTTTCTGTTTATTTGTGCCAATGACTTTGCACTTCTCCCTACTTTCACTGCCCATTCCCGTAGTCACGCTCTGTATCTTGTCATTACCAGTAGCTACAATTTCTCCATAATCTAAATTTTAATTACCCAACTCTGTAACTACCACCACCCATCCTTCCAGCTTATTGCCTCAGTACCTGACTTCAGTCCCTCTGCGACCAATAATCTAATCCGTGGACCCTCAGAGCTTTTCACTGGTTCCCATCATTCTCATGCCACGTTCTCTCCTTCCTGTCACCAGCCCCACTCATGTGCTCCTACCTGGCATGCACCCTCAGGCCTGTAACCTTCCCTCACTTTGTCACAAACTCCTACCACAACCAAAGCCCTGATTAAACACAACTCTCTACCTACTTTGTGCTTAAATAAATTAAAATATGCAAATCATTTTAAATTCAGGACCATTAACCTCAGGTTGTCTCTCAGTGCTTCCTGGCCTTTATGCTAATTTAATTACTTTCTCTTTCTCCTAATGGGAGGAATAGTTAATTATTTCATAGCTTCTCTTCTCAAATCTCTGATATCTCCTGCTTCATCCTCACCCTCAGCTGATGACCTTGATTTCATTGCACTGAGAAAGTATTAATAGAAATAATCAGAACAAAAAAATAATGGATGAATGTATTAAACAATGAATAGATTTTAAAAATAAAAAAGAAAGAAATAGAACAGAACATCCACAAGCTTCCACCAACACACCTGCAACTGTGCTGTGTTTTTCTTACATCTCATTTTTGTGCCCATGTTCTTTGCTTTTCCTCTTGTTACTACAGTAATGTTTAGCATGCTGCTTGGCTCAAAGTGGGCCATAAATTCTGGTTCATTCATTGAACTTACATTGCTCTGTTTTCAGCAGAGAACATACAATGTAAGTGAAGGGGGGTGTAGGATAGGGAGTGAGATTGAGTTCTACTCTTATCTCCCCATAATTGGTCGGAATCACTTTGAAAGGGGGAAGTCAAGAGTTAAAATAATTATGTAGATAATTAAGAGGAAAAACTCTCATGTTCTCTTAATTGCCCAGATGGTTTTTTTGATATCCCACTGATCTGTACAATCTTGTCTGTATGTGACCTATTCCATATTAAGAACATTCTCTAGTTTGCTGTTGTCTCATCATAAACAAGAATGAGGCTGATAGTTGCCTATTTAGTGGCTTGCATAATTCTCCCCCTCAGCTTTATTAAAGTATAATTGAAAAATTGTAAACAGTTAAGGTGTTTAACATGATGGTTGATATATGTACACATTGTGAAATGATTACCACAACCAAGTTAATTAATCTGTCACCTTACATAGCTACCATTTTGTGTATGTATGTTATGAGAACATTTAATATCTACTCTTAGCAAATTTCAACTACACAATAAAATATTATTAACCATAGTTACCATGCTGTACATTAGATTTACTGGGTTACATCTTAATGCATGTCTGACATTTAACAAAGATATTTGAAGACAAAACTATTTTATGCATCGATGGGTTTCTAGGAATAGAAATATCTTTTTATATTGTATTTCACCTCTTCCAGCCAATTCTGAATATCTTACATTGTTGAACAGAAAATAAGTATAATATTTCTCCCATGTTGCTTTTTTCTAAAGAGTTTGGTCACAGCAGCCTCACCAGCTCTCTGAAGAGAGGTAGCATGTGTACTGGGAAGGGCCTGGGCTTTTTTCAGACAGAATTCCTTGGAACTCATGATTTATGTGACCTCACCTCACTTACCCGAGCCCAAGTTTGTTAATCTGTAAGATGGAGATGATCCCTACAGAGGCATTATAAGAAAAAAAGAGATAGGAATTGCTCACTCAATGTTAGCTATTATCAGACTTGATTAAAGAAGTGGCTGTGGCTAATTGATCCTGCTGAGCAAAAGTAGTTAGTTTAAAAAGTGTAAACTAGGGGTGGGGAAATGGTGGCCTTCTAGGTCCTTAAGTGTGGCCTTTTGACTGAATCCAAATTTTACATAACAAATCCTTTTATTTTTATGAATACATTTCTGTTTGTCTTTTATATTTTTATTTTATTTTTAAAATGAACATATTTAAAATACCAAAGGATGAGATAAGCTTCAGCAAAATAATCCTCTTAGATTGACCGACACCATTAGAACATTAGTAAGCCATCAGGGCTGAATCGATGACAGCTACACTCATGATTTAATTCTAACTTCTCCCATCTGACTGGCACCACTACCGCACAAGCATAGTTGGTGAGAGTTTATGGGGGTCAAGTACACCAGTTATCAGCTTTTGACAGTGGTGCACTGTGTTTCTGTTTGAAGTGGAATTTGTGAGTAGTTGCACAGCTCCACAGTATTTTTTAATTCTGTCTGCTAAACAGTCTATCACATCATAGAAGACCAAGAGAACGCTGAAGGAAGAAAACAGATGTTTTAATGAGGATTGGGAATTGCAATATTATCTCATGTCTGCTAAAGATAAGATGATTTGCTTGCTTTGTGATAGTGTAATATCAAAATCAAGGAAATTCAATGCTCGTCTGCATTATAATACTCATCAGGACCAAAAATATTTTAAGTTAGAGAGGCATGAAAAGTTGCATTGCAGAAATTAAAGATGAAAAGCAAAGACAATTCTTTTAAGCAGCAATAAGAACTGGAAATAATGCCACTGAAGCAACTTATGAAGTAGCTTATGTACTTGGGGAAAAAAGGGAAGCCCTTCAGTGATGTATAAATTGTGAAAGAATGAGTTGTCAAAGTTGTAGGATGCTTAGACCTTATAACTTTTCAAAGTACAAACAACTGCCCCTTTCAATGAGAACTATTACTGATAAACAGCATGGACTAGCCTTCAACTTAAGAGAACAACTTTATGGATTACTTCAAAAGTATTGCATAACTGCATCTAAAGCAATTGATATATTATTCAATTGCTTTGGATGAATCAACTGATAATACTGACTTGGCACAGGTTTTATACCTCATTCAGGTCATAACAGAACATCTTCTCTACGAAGAGTTACTTGCTTTGGGCACTCTTGAGAACAGAATACAAGGAATAGATATCTTCAACAACGTTCAAGATAAATGCCATGAAGTTGGATTGAATTTGGTAAATTTAGTAAGTGTATGTACAGATGGTGTGCCTTCCATGATAGGAAAACATGAAGGGGTTATTGCACAGATAAAAGAAGTATTAACAGATTCAGATGCTGTCATTTCTTTTCTTTGTATCTTGCATCAGCAAAATCTCTCTGCTAAAGATACTATTTTAAATGACACCTTGCAATGAGTTATAAGTATTGTTAACTATATTTGTGCAAATGCAACATGATATCAGTTTCATAACAAGCTAGATCTGAGCAATGAGATACTCAGTGTGGATTTGCCATATCATTCTAAAGTGCCTTGGCTATTGCAGGGACAGATGTTAGCCAAAATTTTATATCTGCAAGAGCAAAGATAGTTAAATTTTATGAAGAAAATAATCAGTGATACGAATTCATGAAAGTAGATTTCTATGGGAATGCAGCATTTCTGTGTGATATCGTGTCAAATCAAAATGACTTGGATATTTCTTTGCGAGGTAAAACTAAGTGTATATATATGATATGTAGCAAAAAAGCCAAGCATTAAAAAAAAACTATCCTTTTTCAAAACACTTCTTCAAAAGGAAATTTTGGATAAACATTTTCCCCAGTTCTCAATGTCATTGATGAGCAGGAGATATATGCAAATCATTTGAAGAATATGCAGCTGTTATAGACCAATTAATTGGAGAATGGAATGAAAGGTTCACTGACTTTGAGAATCATGACATCACACTCAAATTAGCATTTCAGCCTCAGTTATCACCAACACACATAAAGAACTACAGATGGAATTGATTGAGCTCTCAGCAAATGACATTTTAAAGTCATCATTTGATGCTAAGGAAGAGCCAATCGAAATACAGAAAAATGCAGTAGAATACCCATGCCTTCAACAACATGCCTGAAAAATGCTTTCTTGCTTTTCAACCACTTATTGCTGTGACTCTGCATTCTCCTACCCAACCCAAATCATGACTGCCCTACAGGTCACAAATGACCGACACCCATCTAGAGGACCAACTGAGACCGGGGACCTCCCTGCTGCAACCAAATATGCAAATGTTTTCCAACAAAAAGCAGACACAGCAAAGTCATTAAAAGGTTAAGTTTAAAATTAACAAATCGTTTTCATTTTTTGAAATTAAGTACATAGCAGTTAGATTTTTATAAAATATACATTTTTGAGTCTATCTAGTGGAAGTTTTTTGGATGCAGTCTTCTTGGATTACAGCTAAATTAATGCGGCCTTCCAGCATGAAGAGTTTCCCCTTCCTTGGTGTGAGCAGTTGGTAACTGCTGTTACTAACCCAGTCTGGCCACTACATAGAAGTGATGCTCATTTTGGAGGTTCCTGTCAACACTGTAACCAATGGCTCTCTGTCCAGATAATTTTCTTTCCCTATTTTCCTATTAGTCAGCCTTGCATTTTGGTGGCAAAATGCCTGTCAGAGGATAATTGTATTACCTCAGCTAAATATAAATGGCATTTGCATATATCTGATAAACTATCTTTTTTTCTTCCTTTTTTTTAATTTCAGCATATTATGGGGGTACAAATGTTAAGGTTACATATATTGCCCATCACCCCCCCCCTGCCTGACACCCGATAAATGTTATTCCTATATGTCCACTTAAGTGTTGATCCGTTAATACCAATTTGCTGGTGAGTACATGTGGTGCTGGTTTTTCCATTCTTGAGATACAACTGGGAGTTCTTTCTGCCTGTGTTGGATACATTTGCACACGGTAAGCAGAGCCTTGTGAGGGTGGTTTTAGAGAGTCTTGAGACCCATGAAGAGGTAGGGAGTTGTCCTTTCCTCAAGCTTGCCCCACCTTATTCCAAATAGGTTTGGGAGAACAAAAGGTGACGTGTACGGGTGAAGCACAGGTCACCCTAGTAATGATAACGATGACGATGATGATTAATAGCTTCCATTTACATAGCATCTTATGGTTGTAAAGAGCTTTCACATACTTGATCCACCCAACATCTATGTGAGGTTCATATGGTAAATTTATCATGCACATTTTTAAAATTGAAGCTACTGAGCCTAGAGATTTTCCCAAGAACATAAAAGTAGTAATTAGTTGAACCCACCTAAATTCTGTCTTGTATTTGTTAACACTTTCCTCTATATGGTGTTCGAATACCTCTATACAGGTTCTAATCTAGAATTTGCATAGCAATGACCGACCAATGGAGCACATTAGAAAAACAGAAGCTTGAGAATAGGGAGTAAATTTTGCTGAGCAGAATATTACTAAGAAAATAATTTTATTATTTTCATCCATGATCCAGTAGGTTTGGAAGATCCCCAAGACTCATAAAAGTAGTGCATGGCTGCAATTAATAGCTTCTAGTACTATGAGTGGTAGCCATGACAACACAGGCTTACAGTGAAGCTACCTAGCAGACAAGGTGGGAGAGGCATGCCTGGTGTCTCAAGATATGCTACCAACTGTTTGGGCTGTGCAGACCAGGAAATAATTATTCCTCTTACAGAAACCTAAAACCCTTTAATGAGGAGAGTCATTTGCTTACAAGTAGGACACAATGAACCACTCTGTTGGGTGTGTTCCCAGATACCTAAATAGGAATCCAAGTCAAAAAAGTATAGTAAACCCTAAAAAAAAGTGAACTGATCATGTGTTCCACAGGTGCCTCTAGGCATAAGGGTTATGATAGAACCATACTTTAATATGCTCAACTCTATTCTCAATGGCACTTTCATTGGATCCATTAGCAATGAAAACCTTCCACTTAATCTTAGGTCTCATTATGTCTCTAGAGATAGAAACAGGTTCAAAGAGGTCTTGTCTCTTGGGTCTGGTCTAATAACACATAACTATTAATAGGAGGAGTTTTGACTCAACAGTAGGTGTTCTGACTTCCATCGGCAGTATTTCTTGCATGCTGTTTGCTCAAAACTGCTATCCATTTCCTAATGGGAACAATGTCAGTAATCTGGACTGTAATTTGTTAGGTATTAACAAATAGCCTGAATTACAAGAATTACAGAGGATTTTATTTGTATAAGCTGGAAAGATCAGGCAAATTCAGGTAACCACTGTCAAAGGAATATTTAATTGTAGTAATTATAAAAACAACGAGACTTAAAAATAGTCATTTGTAGACTTTTTCTCCATCTCATCTGTGATATATTTTTATGATTGCTGAAGGATATAAATATCTCCTGTAACTAACCATAAAATGAGTACTTGTTTTAAAAGGAAGGGCTTTTAATTTGCATTTGTCTTCGGTACTTCAACCTGGTCAAAATCAAAACAAACAAAACACCTGTCACGTGAACCAAGGTGCCCTCCTACGTTGTTAGTCCACCAGCCACGATTTACAACAGCCTTCCTCTACTTCTTAGTTATCGTTAATATCACACTCAAGTGCTCCATTTGAAGTGTTTATTTTCTGTCCTGCTTAGAATTAATTGTGCGCTCTTTATTTATTTTTAAATTGACAAATAATGTATATTTTTATTGTGTGCAATACAATGTTTTCAAGTACATATAATTTGTGGAATAGTTAGCTAGCTAATTAACAGATTACCTCATATAATTAACATGTTTGTGGTAAGAACATATACTAGCCTCTCCTTTTATATATATATTTTAAAGTTTAAAATTTATTGGTCCAAAGTTATACATTATATCATTTTTTTTTTATTTCATTATGTTATGGGGTTACAGATATTGTTAGGGTTACATATATTGCCCCTGCCATCCCCCCCCCACCCCTGCCAGAACTTCAAGCGAGTCCAACCCCCAGGTGGTACGCACCACACCCATTATGTAAGTATACACCCTTCCCCTCCTCCCCCCCACCTGCCCATCACTTGATAAAAGTTTTTGTGTTTTTTTTTTTTTTTGACATTTTGGTTACATTGTATATCTTTGCCTATCCCTAAAAGGGTTAGAGGTATTCTCTTATATTATATTATTTTAAGAATTGGCATCATGAGCAGATTTATGATTTCTTTTTCTTAATTATTTCAAAGTATCATGGGGTACAAATGTTTTTGGTTACATGCTCGAGTCAGGGTTAAACATGTGCCCATCACCCAGATAGTGCTCATTTTATCCATTAGGTCGGTTTATGCCCATCCAGTCCTGACCCTTGCCTTGCTTGATTTCTTTTGAGATTTACTTCCCTCTGTGCATATGTGGTCATCAGTTAGTTCCAATTTAATAGTGAGTACATATGATTTTTGTTTTACCATTCTTTAGATACTTCACTTAGGATAATGGTTTCCATTTTCACCCAAATTGTTACAAAAGGCCTTAGTTCATCCTTCTTCATGGCTGAGTAGTATTCCATACCATACATATACCACATTTTGTTAATCCACTCATGAATTTATGGGCACTTGGGTTGATGCCACATCTTTGCAATTGTGAATTGTGCTGTGATAAACAATTGTGCTGTGATAAATGTGGTAAACATTTGAATGTAGGTGTCTTTTTAATGAAATGACTCATTTTCCTTTGGGCAAATACCCAGTAGTGGGATTGCTCGATCAAATGGTAGGTTGACTTTTAGTTCTTTGAGGAATCTCCATACTTTTTCCATAGTGGTTGTACTAATTTGCATTCCCACCACTAGTGTATAAGTGTTCCTTTCTTTCTGCATCCATGCCAGCATCTCAGCATCACTTTGTTGCCCAGGATAGAGTGAGTGCCATGGCGTCAGCATAGCTCACAGCAACCTCAGACTCCTGGGCTCAAGCGATCCTCTTGCCTCAGCCTCCCAAGTATCTGGGACTACAGGCATGTGCCACCATGCCCGGCTAATTCATATATATACACACACATATATATGTATGTGTGTGTGTGTATATATATGTTTAGTTGGCCAATTAATTTCTATTTATAGTAGAGACGGGGGTCTCGCTCTTGCTCAGGCTGGTTTCGAACTCCTGACCTCAAGCAATCCACCTACCTCGGCCTCCCAGAGTGCTAGAATTACAGGTGTGAGCCACCATGCCCGGCCTATCCACTTTTTAATGGAGTTGGTTGTTTGTTCCTTGCTGATTTGTTTAGGTTCTTTATAGATTCTGGTTACTAGGCCTTATTGGATGTATAGTTTGTGAATGTTTTCTCCCATTCTGTAGGTTGTCTATTTGCTCTGTTAATTATTTTGTTAGCTGTGCAGAATCTTTTTAATTTAATCAAGTCTCCTTTATTTTTGTTGTTGTTGTGATTGCCATTTGGGTCTTCTTTATAAATTCTTTGCTTAGGCCCATATGTAGAAGAGTTTTTCTAACATTTTCTCTATAATTCTTCTTGTTTCATGCCTTACATTTAAGTCCATTTATCCATCTTGAATTAATTTTTGTGAGTGGTGAGAGAGATGGATCCTGTTTCATTCTTCTGCATGTGGCCATCAAATTTTCCCAGCACCATTTAGTGAATAGGGCTTCTTTTTCCTGGCATATATTGTTGTCTGTTTTGTCAAAGATCAGTTGGCTATATGTGGATGGTTTTATATCTGGGTTTTCTGTTCTGTCCCTTTGGTCTGTGTCTCTATTTGTGCCAATATCATGCTGTTTTGGTTACTATAGCCTTATAGTTTTAGTTAAAGTCTGGTAATGTGATGCCTCCTGATTTGTTCCTTTTGCTTAAGATTGTTTTAGCTATTCAAGGTCTTTTCTGGTCAGGGACCAGAATGGGGGTCCTTCTAGGTGTGGGTTTTTTATTGTATTGGTCTAGGTACTAGGTTCCAAGGCAAAGTCCTATGCTTACTTCCCTCTTCCTTCCCCAAGTGGCAAATATCTTCTGCATATAACACTGCCTGGGGTTGCAGGAGGGATGGCATAGGCAACCCTGTGGCCATCAAGGGTCCTGTAGCACCTGAAGCCCACTGCCAATGTGCATTCATGATACCTGTGCTTAACATTAACTCAATTCCAAATTGTATTATATTTGTTGCTCACTTATCGTTTTCTCTCTTTCCCTTACTAGAGACCATGTTTCCTTTAACCCTCCATAATGTATCTATTTACAAGTCATGTCTTGGTAGTATTTGAGTACATTTCTGTTGCTGTTGTAGAAATAAAACAGCACCGAACTTGTCTTA
Source organism: Mirza zaza (assembly GCA_008750895.1). Taxonomy (NCBI): domain Eukaryota; kingdom Metazoa; phylum Chordata; class Mammalia; order Primates; family Cheirogaleidae; genus Mirza; species Mirza zaza. Next base: position 17,897 of record VSMD01002428.1, on the reverse strand, counting down.
CTGTTATGTAGATTCTTGATCAGGTTAAGGAATATTCTCAGTATTTCCTCATTATGACCCCTGTGTATGAGCCTGAAATTTTCTATTTGATTCATTCTGAAGATCAAGACTGCATTTTTACTCAGTCACTACCGAGAAAATTTGTATGGCTAATAAATTGAGAAAAAGAACATAGCCTGTGTTATGATTTTGTGAACCAAGATTAATTGTGAACAGAATGGGTCATAGTATTTTCAGGCTATAAACTGCTCTTTTATAAGTATATAAAATAATTATTGTATATTCCTTACTCCTACAAGGATGATTTAAATGTTATGATTTTGGCTTATTTGCCATCATATTTATGAATGACAGAGACAAAAATGACATATGCAGGCAAAGCTCATCAAGACAAATACTAAATAAGTTGACTAGTTAAACTTGATAATATCATACATTTTATCAAATTTTCATAAATAGAATGAAAGACAAATGGCAAATTACAAATATGACAATGGGTAGAATAGTTTGCCAACACAAATAAAAATACATTAAATATGCATTCCTTTTAATCTAGCAACTTTACTATTTAAAATGATTACTGAGTTTATACTAATGCTAGATACTGCTAGTCTTTGACATTATAACACTGAAAAAGCCAGGTACTGTGCCAGATCTTCATTGTGTTTTAGTATGTGGAATATGGTAGGTGATTAAGAATTTTTTCAATTGAAAGAATAGGAAGATAGAAGGGCCCAGAAAAGACTTCTAAAAATGACTCACATTTAAGGAACAGAGAAAGAATGCAGAAGCTTGAAAACCAGAGATAATAAGGAAGAAATAAAGAGAAGTATAGTATGATAACAATGAATAAAAAAGAGTATTCAAGGAGGGATTGACTCGTAGTGTCAAATGCCATTGAGAATTCAAATATGAGAAAATTTAGATTATCCACAGAGTTAAGCAATGGGGAATCATTGGTGATCATGATAGGAAAAGGAGCAGAGTGTAGTGGGCTCATAAATCAAATGTCCATGAGTTGGAGGAAAAATTAGAAGGGAGGAAATGGGACAGTGAGTATCAACAATATTTTTTCATGAGTTTGTTGATGGAACGAGAGAGACAAGGCATCAAGGTATGTGGAGCTGATGGAGTGTTTTTATTTTCTTGTGGATGGGACAGTTTTGAGTGTATATGCAATGGTGTAAACTACTCAGTAGATAGTCTGAGGTTGGGGGGAGGATTGGGTTCAGAGCATATATTTGAATCGTAGATTCTAAGCTATTAGGATCCCCGTATGAAATTACCTTTCGTGTAGGTCAAAAGTGGTTATATATTGACATTTTCACATGGTTCAACCTAACAGAGTGGGAAACTTGGACACACTGTAGGCATCCTCTTGAGAGTGTGAATAGATCCAAATAGGTTTGTTGGCTTGGTATCAGGAAGTTTAAGGAAATCTCATCTAATTCATTGATCACATTATGTCTTCGAAGTGGTAGAAAGATGAGAGGGCAAATGATTAGAACCGGAAATTCCAGGAAGCTGAAGTTAGAATAGTCATCATGGAAAATAGACTAAGGTGTTATAGCAGAAATGGTGGGCAAAATTAAGGGCTTGAGTGAAGAGGCACCTCTTGAACACTTGTGAGGTTTTTTGTAGCATTCCCCAGTGGTCTGGGAAGAAGTAAGCCACTTTCAGAGAGTTATGCTTTACCTAGAATTTAGCCAATATGAATGACAAAAGAGATATGGGGCAGATAAATTTAGTGGAGTTTAAGACCTTGTTAAAAATTTTGTATAAATCATTATACTAAAGATCAGAAGAGAAGCAAAAATGAGTTTCTGTGTGTGCATGATCACATGTGTGTGGATGCTATGAGTGGCAGCTGATGGATACTAAGAAGATTAAAAGTCAGTGAAACAAAAGCAACTCGATTCCTTAGAACTAAGACTGTTCAAAGTTATGATTCAGATAGTGATTCTAAGTCATCACAATGTCCAGGATATGGATATAAGAGTAGTATTTGAAGAGAAGATTATAGAGATAAGAAGATCAAGGAGATAAATGACTAGGATGTTGAACATCAACCACAAAAGCACTTATGCTAACTAGGGAAAATGTGGAACTTGAAGTTCATATTTCTCTCAGAATATGGGAGAATGAGAAACCCTTACATGACAGGGCATAAAAAATGCTATGTCCTAAGGAAAGAACTATATTTCAACTATCCAGGGGTACAGGAAATAGTTAGTGACAAAAGAAATTGAGGATGTAGATTAATCATTAACCACGAGACGACATTTCAAGACTTGTAAAAGTGTGCAGAAAAGAATTAATCCTAAGGAAATAATTTTGAATGCGTGCAATGATTAGCTGAAGGGATGTTCATTATTCCAGATAAGTGTTTGCAGTACATTGATGAGTGCAGCACTGACGACTTATGTGTGTCGAGTTTACCAAGAAAAGTTTTTTAAAAGTTAAAGAACACGTTTAAAGATTGTCATGACATTTTCCTATAAAAATACATAACAATAGATTAATAAAGATATGTTTGTGTCTTTTTCTGTCTTATTTACAAACATATGATTTAAAAAGAAAATATGAACGTATATATGTGTATGAGATCTGTCCAGAAAGTATCCAGCCATTCTTAATAGAATATCACACGGCTGAATACTTTCTGGACAGACCTCATATAGGCGTACATACGTGTGTGTGTGTCTGTGTATACGTTTAATTGCATTTTTAAACTTGGAATTATGCTACTTCAGAGATATTAATTATTCTTGTTCAGTTTTGGGGCCATCTGTCATCTTATGGTTTTCCTGTATCTAGGCCTAGACCTACACTAACTGTTCAGCTTATAGAGCCCAAAACACTATCTCTGAAGATAAAGGAAGTCTCTCATTTAAATGACAAATTTGGTTTCCAAATGATAATCATCAGACTTTGTTTTCTGCATCTATGTTTTCACTTGAAAAAGTCCTTTTATGCTTACTCTTATGAAACCAAAACTTGATTTTAATAGTCCATGTGGGAAATATCCTAAAATCCACTAATGAAAGTAACTGCATGAAAAGCAACTCTAAAATTTTTGTGTGCGGCAGAGAGAAATGTAAAATTACACAGAACCTCATTGCAGGAATGAGATAATCTAAGGAATCTATTTCATAGTTACTCATTTGTAGAAAAAATTTAAGGACTAAATACTGTAAGTGTATTTATACTTATTTACATCACTATAAAATTTAAATACAGAGTGGCTTCCTAGAAAAGTAAACAAAATATTTCTGTGAAAAAGGAGTGTTTAAAGATGGTAGGAATTCCATCTGAGTCAAATGAGAAGATCTGAACAACCAGGAGCTGATAAGTTGTTGGTTGGAAATTAGTTGGTCCAAAATAAATCTGAAGAACAATTAAACAGTTAACTAACACGTATGCGCCAAGCATTCTACTAGGTACTGGCATGTACAACAAAGTAAAAAGTATATTTTCTTCAGATTGCTCACAGGTGGCAAAAACTAATAAAGATCTATTTGTGTATCCCAAGTGGAGAAAACCCTCTGAGAGTTGATTACACTGAGGCACTGGTTATCAATGGGAAAAGTGCGGATGGCTTTCCAACACCTTGCCCATCCATCCTGACACACTCACCCTCTGAGCCACAAAGCCAAGGGAAACCAAACTCAGCACTGCAAAAATATATACAGCACTGAATAGAGAATGGTAGTGTGGAATTTTAAAAGATGTTGAATCTGGAGAGTAACTTTAAAAATCTTGAAAATGGGAGGTAGCAGGAATGTAGACACTTGAATGGTTTCTTGGACTACTGATCAGATGCAGATCTTTTGCTTTTCCCAGATTTTTATTTTAGTCTATTTTCCCTGTTTCTCTCCTTTTATGTCACTTTCTTTTGTCTATTTACCTTTCTGGTGTATTTCTTTTGTATGTAACCGGCTAATAAAACAGAATTGACATTCACATAGCCTTAAATTTAAACTGTATGTTTTTCACTGTTATGCCTCTAATGCCAACAATGGTGCCTAGAACGTAATAATATTTAAATAAATGCCTGGCTACCAAAGTTATTAAAGAGCAAAAAAATGGATTAATTAAATTATTTTCTTGGTATGGCATCACCAACCTTTCACTTAGAGATTGGAGATCCCTTTAAGTAAAAATAATAATAATTATAATCCTGCTTTTATTACCATCTATTTTAAAAGTAAATGTTAATGCATGCCAGATCTATAATGTCAATTAAGTGTGAAAAGTTTGTTTTTGTTTGTTTTTTTGCCTTTCAACAACCTCACCCTTAACTTGTGGCTATAAGTATAAGTAGGTGGAAAGGGAAGACTTTGAATGATTGTAAAACATTAAATCTATTACAGGGAGTGTGGTCTAGAAATCTTTATGTTAATTGAATTTTATATATACAAAATCCAATTATTACCAATGAAGAAAAAAGTTCAATTCTGGCTGAACACTGCTAGAAAAAGCACTCATAATTCCCTCATTCTCTTGAGTAATCTTTACTAACTGACTTCATAATTATAGATGATGAATTAATGTTCAATAATGTCAAAAATGTAAAAAAATGTAGAAGAGACCAGACAGGAAAATGAGTGCTAAAAATATTCAGATTTATTTTCTATAAACTTCCTTCCAATCTATTAATATACAAAAATCTTTGCACCATTTATTTGCTTCCTATTTTTTATAGTATGTACAAATTGTTTTTATATATTTTTTTATTTTAAAAGGCAAAGAATTTCTTAAAGGGTATTAAAATTCATATTCATTTTTTGAGTTTTAGTTATCTTTTGTACAATGAGGGTTAAAATACAGTATTTCCTATACAACTTGGATATTTCCTCTCTTTTCCATGTGTCAATTAAATGAATAATTTAGAAAGATCACAAATAGCATTATATATTCTAAACTCTGGACTGAGGATGAGAAATACTTTCATCCTTGCCCCATTCTACTCCTACAAATTTAAATAATTCTCCTGGAGCTCTTTGTTTTTCCTCCCTCTCTGTGATTATCTCATTCTCACATTAAACTTTCCAATTAATAGTCAATGTGTGAGACTTTTCAAATATTAAATGTAAAATCATTAGCCTGGTTTCCTGAAATAAAGAGTATTAACATTACTTTGTTACTACATTCTCCAACAATAGTAGAAAAATTAGATTCCCAATCCAATTTGCATTGGATTCCACAAATCTGAAGCAAATCTTTCAAACATGAAATAAAATTAAACTTACGGATACATCATGTGCTGCTGAGAATGCAACCTCCGTGCTTCCTTGTGATTTCTGGTCAAATGAGTAGTATCCTGGGCATTCTTTCAGACTTGAAAGCTGACTAAAGTGAGAATACTTAAGGATTTGAAAGAAACTAGTTTAACAAGTTGGGATGGGTAAACTTTAACCAATAATACGTATTGAGGTGAAGAATCGCTTGATAAGTCTGGTGCAGGAAGTAAGAATTTCCTGGTTCTGGCTCATTAAAAGTAAGTGAGAAACAATACTGAATCCAAACCCTAAGCAACACCCTTTGATACCTTGGGAAGTTTTGTATTTGCCTTTCAAGAGGTGGCACTGTCCGTTCTGAGTCAGTGCCAGTCTGGTGTCAGGCCCTGCCCTTCGTCTCTTCCAGAGACAAGCCTGAAAGATCAGAGGTTTTCCTAAAATGTTTGATAGCTCTTGACTCGCTTTTCTTAGGGCAATAGTCCGGGTGCTCATTATGTCTGCCCCAGAAATTCATTTGCGTCTACTCTAGAGGAAAATCCGACTTCAGGAAAATTAAAATTTATTTTGAGCCAACTCTTTTAAAGGGCTTCACCAAATGATCATCTCCTCTCTGTGTGCTTGCTTTTTAGCTATTCCATCATCTGCCTTCTTTGACTTAGCTGAGTATTTTTTCTCAGTCTAGTCCTTTTTTTCCCCCATTAAATCTTTGCCCCATATTCCTAAAATGTTTTTCCTTTTTACTTTAACTGTCGAAATATTAAGTTAATAATATTAACATTTGTTAATAATATTAACAAATGTTTTTGTTACATGGATGCACTATATAATGCTGAACTCAGGGCTTTCTTACCTATCACCAGGACAGTGTTCATTGTACCCGACAGGTAAGTCTTTATCCCTCACCCACCTCATTCTTCCCTTTTGTAGTTTCTAATGTCCTTTATGTCTTCTTGTGTCCATGTGTACCCACCATTTAGCTCTCACTCATTAGTGAGAACATGTGGTGTTTGTTTTCCCATTCCTGAGATAACTCAATTATGATAATGGTCTCCAGTTCCATCCAGGTTGCTTCAAATGACATTATTTCCTTCCTTTTATGGCTGAGCGTAGTACTCCAGACTACTGTTGTCTGTGTGTGTGTGTATCAAATTTTCTTTATCCATTCATGAATTGATGGACATTAGATTGATTTCATATCTTTGCAATTATGAATTATGCTGTGATAAACATTCAAGTGCAGGTGTCTTTTTGATAAAATCCCATTTTTTCCTTTGGGTAGATACTTAGTAGTGGGATTGCTAGATCAAAATGGTAAGTCTATGTTTAGCTCTTTGCGGACTCCATAGTGCTTTCCATAGATGTACTAGTTTTCAGTCTCATCAACAATGGATAAGCATGTCTTTTTCTCTGTATCTATACAAGCATCTGTTGTTTTTTGACTTTATAATAATGGCCATTCTGACAGAGGTAAGGTGCTATCTCATTATGGTTTTAATTTGTATTTCTCTGATGATTGGTGATATTGAACATTTTATCATATGTTGGCCATTTCTCTATCTTCATTTGAAAAAAATTCTGTTCTTTTGCCTGATTTTTGATAGGGTTGTTTGTTTTATTCTTGCTGTTTTGTTTGAGTTATTTGTAGATTCTGGAAATTAGTCCTTTGTCAGATTGAGGATATTTTCTCCCATTTCATAGGTTGCCTGTTTACTCTGTTGATTATTCCCTTTGCTGTGCTGAAGCTTTTTAGTTTAATTCTCATTCATTTATTTTTGTAGCTGCTATATTTGTCTTGGGGGGGGGTCTTTGTCATAAATTTTTTGCCTAGGCATAAAATCTCTCTAGAAGAGATTTTCCTATATTTTCTTCTAAAAATTTTTTTTTGCTTCATGCCTCACATTTAAGTATTTAATCCATCTTGAATTTTTATATAAGGTGAGACATATAAAAACATAAAAATATATAAAAAAAAATTTAAAAATAACCTCATTAAAAAGTGGACAAAATACATGAACAGATTTTTCTCAAAAGAAGATATAGAAATGGGCAACAAACATGTAAAAATGTTCAATGTCACTAATTATCAATGCAAATTAAAACTACAATGAGATACCACCTTACCCCTGTCAGAATGGCTATTATTAAAAAGTAAAAATAAAAAGAAAAAATAGATGTTGGTGCAGTCATGGCAAAACAAGAATGCTTGTGCACTGTTGGTAGGAAAGTAAACTAGTACAACTACTATGGAAAACAGTATAGAGATTCCTCAAAGAGATAAAAGTAGATCCATTTGATCCAGCAATCCCACTATTGGGTATCTACTTAAAAGAAGTCATTTTATCAAAAAGACACCTGCCTTTGAATGTTTATCACAGCACAATTCACAATTATAAAAATATGGAACCAACATAAATGCTCATCAACTGACGAGTGGATAATGTGGCATAAAAGGAATGAAATAACGTCATTTGTAGCAACTTGGGTAGAATTGGAGACCATTATCCTAAGTGAAGTATCTCAGGAATGGAAAGACAAATACCATGTTGTCACTGATAAGTGGGGCTAAACAAGAGATGTATATGGTCATAAAAAGGTGTAATGAACATTGGAAACTAAGACGAGGGGAGGAGGTGGGGGATCAAAATCTACCTACCTGGCATTGTGTACACTACTCTGATGATGGTCACATCAAAACCCCAGACTTTAGCACCAGACAGTTCATCCATATAACAAAAAATACCTGTACCCCCCTACCTTTTCTGAAATAAAAGAAGAAAAAGAAATAGCATGGATGCTTCTCAAATATAATATTAAGCAGAAAAAGTCAGACACAAATTATTATGTAAAATATTAGGTATGAGAAAACATATAACTTTGTAAATACACTTTAAAACCATTTGATTTTATGCTTCTAATGGGTGAACTTTATGACATGTAAATTGTATCTCAGTAAAACTGTTAAAGAAGTAAAAAATTTAAATTTAAAAAACAAAAAATAAGGTAAGAAAATGGAAAGAAGATATTCAAAGAAGTGATAAACTGCTGAGAAAGGTGAGGAAGAGAGCAGAGTCCATCAATTTCTAGGTTCATAGTGTGGTGATGAAGGGCTCAGGTTCTGAAGATAGTCTGTCCTTCATTCCTTTTTGCCTCCTCTTTTTCTTTGGTAGAATGCTGAAAATGTTTACAGCCTGATTGGAAGAAACCAAGAGAGAGAGTTGAACCAAGATCTGGGGCCGAACAGGAGTTGACAATAAAAAATGTGATTCTGATTTCTGAGAGAAAGTACTTTGGTGAGACAGAAAGGAAGCAAACAAATAATAATACAAATACTTATTAGTATAAAAATGAGATTGGGGAAATCTTGGATAATCTCTTATTTTCTGTGTGGTTATAACCAAAGTGACTGGGGAGAGCTTGGCTTGAATACTGGTATTGGGGTGAGTGTTGCCATGTTGGAACAACATGAAAGTGTTTTTGAAAGCAAGTAAAAGAATCGTCTGGATCATCAGTGGTAAAACTGAAATGAGATAGTCCAAATTTCTAATGGTATTAATATGTATGGTTGAATGAATTCTCTTCAACTCTGCTCACTTCTTCTAGACATAGAAGAACCACTGAGTTCTGGGATTGATCCATAACTGGGTGTGTGCTGGTTTGGTAGGCTGTAAGCTAAGGACTAGGGAACTGACCATAATGATGGAAAACCAGTTTATATGATCGACAGTGAAGTCTAACAGGTTTTTATGGAAGGAAGTGTGGTTTTGAAGAGTTAGACATACTATGATATATGGATACTCTGAGAGATTTACTAAATTGGAACATAAGATTTCTAGAGTGCAATAGAAGTTAAAGTCATTTGGATTCATAAGCTCAAAGAATTAAGGATAGGTGTGGACCATCCATTTGGATGTTGAAACTGACCACAATGAAGACAGAAGTTGGGTGGAGAGGTCTATTTTGAACCAGGTTCCTAGTAGCTCAATATACCTGAGGAGTGATCAAGAGGTTGGCAGCAATTAGGAGAGGCAAGGTATGGTAGGTATAGCTACCTACCATAGGAATGAACTTCAAGGAAATATAGTTTTATACTAGTGTGTAGTAGAAATTGTTGGAAGACTACAAAAGGGTTTTAAAGCTTATAGTTGGGAATTGGAAGAATTCCGACTTAGTATTAAAGCCAGGGAGAAAGAGCAATCACTTGAGAGGGCTAAAATGATGTTTTATTATTTATTTTTTAATTTTAGCGTATTATGGGGGTACAAGTGTTAAGGTTACTTATATTGCCCATGCCCCCCTCCCCCCTTGAGTAAGAGCTTCAAGCATGTCCATCCCCCAAACATTGCACATCTTACTCGTTGTGGTTGTATACACCCATCCCCTTCTCCCCCCTCCACTCTCCCGACACCCGATAAATGTTACTCCTATATGTCCACTTAGGTGTTGATCCGTTAATACTGATTTGCTGGTGAGTACATGTGGTGCTGGTTTTTCCATTCTTGAGATACTTAGTAGAATGGGTTCCAGTTCTATCCAGGAATATACAAGAGGTGCTATATCACCATTGTTTCTTAAAGCTGAGTAGTATTCCATGGTATACATATACCACATAAAATGATGTTTTAGATAGTGACATCCGACTTTAGTAAGATAATGAGGGAGCATTCTGTAAAGAGGTTGAAAGTACAGAGGCATTTAATAAAAGGGAGCAAGGAAGACTCAGTGGAACCAGCTGGGAAAGAGGGCAGTAAAGAGGTATTAAATCAGTAGGGGAGAAACAAAGAACCGTATGAAGAAACAAAGAACTGTATGAAGTCAAGAGGAAGAAATAACACACATTATGGGAAAGAAGCAATGTAGAGAAGGAGATAGATGATCACAGGACTGTTCATTTAGTGCAGAGCTAGAGGCTCGTGGGGAAGGGCAGTGTGCCATAACTTTAGCGTTCCTGACCTCAGGTGGAGAAATATATAATTTTATACATGTTATTATGTCAATTTGTGAAATATGTGTTCATATATACAAGGATTAGGATTAAAAATAGTTGCAGGTTGGTACAGTTGTGCTCTCTTTCCCTCATTAAGTATTTTTTAAATTTTTTTCAAAGGGGGTAAATTAATCACCCATTTACTTTAAAAATCACCTTTATTCTGAATTCTATTTTTTCTTCTATGAAACTTTTTCATCAAGTATCTGTGGCTTAGTATTTGCCTTTCCAATGGGTTCTTTTTTTATTCTCAGATTCTGTTTATTTATCCTCTTCACTTTTATTTATTTTTATTTCAGCATATTATGGGGGTACAAATGTTTAAGTTATATATATTGCCTTTGCCCTAGTCAAAGAAAAAAAAAGACATTCTATAAAAAAGACATCTGCACTAGAATGTTTATAGCAGCATAATTCTCCTCTCCACTTTTAAATTCTCCCTTTCCTCATACTGCATCTCAACTTGTTCATTCAATCTTCTAATCTTCTTTCCCTAAAGATCATCACTTATAGAATGAACATTAGCGGGTTTAAAAAATTATTGTAAGAATTCAGGAATGCTCACATAGATCTAAACAGGTTTGAGGTTTAGCAGAAGATACTTAAATATAGACAAAGGGTAGTTACTGAAACCACTGGAATGGCAATCTTATGTGTTTATGAAATTTCTCCTTCTGGAAATATTTAAAGAGGCAGCATATGAACATCTTCTATGGAGGTGACCTGGGTTTGAGAATGGAAAGAAAAGAAATATCAAACAGGATGATCTCCTTATCTCTGAGCCAACATTTTAAAATAACAGCTAGTAGCACAGGTTCTAACAATGGACTAAAATGTATAAAAATAAAACTTCACAGGAAATCTGACATCTGGTTAGCATATTCACTATTGCATAGTTCTGTGACTTAAGTTAAAGAACCTTTAATAATTCAGAATATAGACTGCTGTGGTTAGGATATTATTTGTCCCCACCAAACTCATGTGGAAATTTGATCCCCAATGTGCCAGTATTGGGAGATGGGCCATCGTGAGGAGGTATTTGGATCATGAGAGTGCCTCCCTCAGGAATGGCTTGGTGCTGTTCTCTTGGTAGTGAGTTCTTGCTCCTTCGAAATGGGATTAGTTCTCATGGGAATAGATTAGCTCCCAGGAGAGCAGGTTGTTATAAAGTGAGGTTCCTCCTCTTGTTTGCCCTCTTGGCACATGCCAGCTTCCCCTCTGGCCATCTACCATGTTTTGACCCAGCACAAAAGCCCTCACCAGAAGTCAAACAGATGTGAAGCCATGGCCCTATGAACTTCCCAGGCTGCAGAACCGTGAGATAAAGAAAACCTTTTTCTTTATAAACTACCCAGTCTCAGGTATGCTATTATAGCAACACAATGTGAAATAAGACATAGACTAAAATATTTCTTTGTTAAATGCTGATTCTGGAATGTTTTTGGTATTCTTCACTGTCAGCTAAATAATAGCATTAAAAATGCTCCAAGTAGATTGATGAGAGCGTCCTTGGACATGCTATAGTAAAATATTCTTTGGATAAAATAAACTTGGATTATATTTATTCTTAAAGCTATCAAGTTAACAACAGTTAATTTTATTTGGCTGCTATTTTTCTTTTTTCAATAAATTATTAACCACAGAAGCTATATTGTATGTTTCTCATGAGAAAATATTAAATATAATTTCAACCAAACAGCAGTATCTGTAAAATAACAAAACACTATCGAAAAACAGTTAACACTCTATAAAAACTTCTTTACAATTTTAACAAGTGTGTGGCATTTCCTGTGTTGAAATCAATTTGCAATGATCTGCATTCTGACTTTTAGACTTTATTATTCAACAAGAAAGCCACACAACAGCATTATGGGGAAGATAGGTTAATATTCCATTTGACTGCTTGAAGACAGTGGACCAAAGGTGTATTTCTTTCTTTTCAATTGTGTGAAATGATTACATTTTCCTCCTTTTTTAATAGTCATAGTTAAAACGTTAAGGCAAGGAAAATATTGGAACTTGTAAAAAGAATGTTCATTGTAAGCATTTACAAAAGCAGCTTAATCAAAACTTTTTAAATTTTCTGCATTTTAGTGGGCTTCTGTAGCTTTGTTAATAAAACACATTCTCTAATGAGGCATTTAAAGAGAACAAAGAGAAAGACAAACACTTGGTATTTTAATGAGGTTCAAAATCTTTTGATGTTCCTCATTTTAAAGTATGATATGGATTTTTTATTTGTACCATATCAAGGCTTTAAATTACTTCATAAAGTTTAGTGTGGAAGGTACGAAAAGGATGGCAAAGTAGACTGGCCTACATTAAATTCATTTTGCATTTCCTTATGAATAGTTGAATATAGTTTTCAGGTGGTTTGTTGTCTTAATGGTAAAACTGGTTTGGTACAACCACATACTATGCTGAATACCACATGGGTTTACCTTACCTCACATTTTCTTTTGCAGGGAGAAACTGATTTGGAAATAGTCATTTTAATTTCAGTGATTTCTCAGTCTGCAATGAAAATGGCTGCTGAACATGTATAACACAGGTAAGAGTAGTAGAGAAAAGACTAGACTGGATACTAGGGCACCTGGATTCTGTTCCTATACTGGCTGTAACTCATGGTATAACCTCGTAAAAATTCTCTTGGCATTGATTTCATATCAGTCAAAAAAGGAGGTTGATAATCTCTTAGGTACTTCCCAGCTCTAACAGCTATAATTCTAGCATGACTTTCAGACATTTTTGTAACAAATTTATTTTTCATTTCCATGACTACATGAAGGAATGCTTCATGCAATCATGGAAATGAAACAAAGAAATAAGTTTATTCAATGAAAAGGGTAGGTTCCTATTAATATATTTTTGTTATTTATTGAATCACAGAGATTTCATTAAGAGATAGTTAACTATTAGCAAAAATTTTGGTCCAACCTTGTCTTGGCATTATAAGCTAACCCTTCAGTTCTCATGGCATCCAAGACTCCATTAATATTCCACAGGGATTATGTGCTGCACTATTTATTATCAGCCTAATGGATTTGACCTGTAGTTTAAAATGAGTCAGACAAATTATAGGGGTTTTTTTTCCCTATGAAAAGATGTGAATATTACTATAGCATCACCACATAGAAGGCAAAGCCTAGCTTTTGTTTTGCACCACAACTATCTTTGCAGAATTCACAAAGCAGTAAAAATGTCAATACTGTTAAAAAGAAACCAAACTTTTTTACAATCTTAATGCATTTGTAGCATCACCTGTACTGGTATTGGTTTACAATAATATACTGTGCATTTTTTGGTTAAAACATTCTTTTACTTTTCAACTTTATTATTATTCATCAGGAAAGCCTCACAACAATGCCATGAGGTAGTCTAATGTCTCATTTGAGACTCAATGCCTAATGTCTCATTTGGTAGATGGAAAATGAGGTAAAAAATATTACATGATTTCTATAAAACTCAATAGATCAGACATGAAACTACAAATAGGACATATAAATTCATTTTTAAAGCCCACTTTTCCACTTCTTAGATTTACTTACAGCCTTTTGTATTAAAATGCAATTGAATTGAATAGAATTAAGCATTGAAATATTTAATCAGTATACATAGTTTCACAGGTATTTATTCACAAAAAGGTGTCACAGTCTTATGAAACGTAAATAAAATTACACGCAAGCACATACCCATTGTTACAGAACTTACATAGAGGAAAGATTTTTTTCTTTGTAAACAGATTTTCTCTCCTGTATTTATGGAAGGAGATGTTTAATATTTAAAAAGTGCATCATCATCACTCAAGGCCATCTTTAATAGGCTAAATATTCTCAGAATGCTTTAGCTGTTTCTGTGCTAGATGCAGATTGTAGGAGTTTAAGGAATTGTAAGAAATTAAGTTTTCACTCTTGTTTTTTTCTGGTGGTTTCTAGTTATTATTAATCATCAACTTGGAAATTTGACATTTCCACTTAAAAAAGAAAGTGTACATGGATGACCCTTTTGTGTGCATGATGTCTTAGTGAGATATAAATAATGAGATTTTGTTAGTTGCATTTATCTTATTTACATATATTACATATAAACACACATAACATGTAAATTAACAAAACTTTCCATCACCAAAGAAATGGATGGGCCAGATTTTTCTAGGATAAATCAAGGCGACAAATCTAGGTCTCACATTTGGGATTTGGAGATAAATACAGAGGCTTATCTATAGTCACAACCATGGTGACAGGTGATCATAGCATTCTGTGTCTATGAGCACAGTTCAAAATGTATTTAATGAGACATAAAAGTGATTTTGAAAGTCTAGTAGTTCATCTAACTTTTTTCACAATGTAATTCAAAGTATTTTAAAACCAAAATAACATGGCTTTAAAGCAGCAAGGGACAGTGTTTTAAAAGTACAGTAAGTTTTATGGAGTCCAAAGCATATTAATGGTGATTAATATTAATAGTAGCTAACCCATATTGACACCCTACTGTATGCAGACGCTGTGCAACTGCTTTACTTGTATTAATGCATTTAATCCTCAAAACAACCAGGTGAGGTAGTATCACTTTTATTCTCATTGTAGACATGCAGAAAGACACACAGCTCATATGTGACAAGAGAAAATGTTCGAGCAACCTGGTTCAAAGCCTGTGCTCCTTACCACTAGGCTTTGGGCTGTCTGTAAGCCCCAAAGTCACTCACTTATTTGATAAAATTGAATTTATCTTAAAACTTGCTGAAGCAATGAATTCCATATAACAAACATCTATTTAGTGCCTAGAGTATGCTGGGCACTGTGTTTTATACAAATCAGCTCTCCCAAGCTGACATTCTGGTAGTTACCATATACGGATGCAAATATTTCTAAATAACTGGACAGCTCATTGCACCAAAAATTAGAGCATCTGTCTTATTGCTCAGCTTTGGAGACCAGCTCTGCTAGCCTTCATACCCCTTCTTCTTATCTTCCTTGTACTCATGGAAAAATGTTTCCACGAGTCTTATTTTTCTCCTCTCTAGGCTGACTGTAATTTATGCCCTGATGGCAAAATGTTGCTAAAGAATAAGTTCAGAAATGCTTCTTAACAACACGACCTGCTTCCTGAAGTTAGTGCTTGAGTGTGTAACACAGTGTTAACAACAAGCTTACATCCATTGAAACAGTTTTCAAATGTCACATCTCGTAGTTGATGACAATGCTCTGTATTATTAGCTATAAACCCAGGTTAAAGTTCAAGTTATATTGCAAATGCCATGCCTCTCCATTGTGGCCATTGAATGTCCATTCAGCAGTTCTAGCTTGTGGAAGCCCTGAATGCTCAGGGAAGATTGTTCTTGGGTTTTTCACTAGAAGCAGCCCATGTGCTCCAGGTAGTATTGAGGTTAGATTTTGGCAGCACTGGTAGCTCTTCATATCCTGTGGGAAACGATGTTCCTGTCTTCCATTGAGGGAAAGCACTAATAAGTATTCACCTTATTAAGAAGTATCACAAGCAGTTTCCATGGTGAGTGAGGAATTGGTGCTGTGATTTTCTGTGTCTCTCAGGGGAGAGAGAGAGTTGGCTGGATCTGAAGGGTTTCTTGACGTCTAGCAAAAGCACTTATCCAAACCACATGAATATAAATATTACACAATATGCAAGAGTTTCAGCCCCATGTGCCATGGATGTAACTCACGGACAATGCACACTAGACACCGGTCTTTGAAGCAATCCAGTCTCGATATTTAGTCACCCGTGTGTAGACTCCAGGTTTTTTGGGAAGAGCACATGATTGTCCCCAACTTACTATACCTACAATGTACCAGATGTCATGGTTATCATAAACCAGAGGGCCACCAGAATCACCCTGGAATAAAAACAAATGCATATTTGAAATTGTTAACTCTAATTTAATTCAGTAGAAAGGTCATTGTAATCATCTCTTTCACAGAAAAAAAAAAAAAAAAGGAAATTGGCACATAGACCACACGGCCAGAATATAAATAGATTATATCATGGTTCTCTTAATTTAGAAGTTGGTGCTAAATTTTAAAGTACATTGGGTTTTCTTTAAGAAAGGCTAGCATTCATTCATATGGAATGATTATATTATTTATGGTTTAGCATCCCTGGATTTCTTTTTTTTTTTTCTTTTTGCTATTTTGATTAGACACTTCTTTATGCATGGTTTAATAATAATGCATAGAAAATGTTAACATGAGATTAGTATTTGTGGGTGTTAGGTGGAAAATTTCAATGATGTCTTCTGAATATTGCTAGCCTTATTGTATTTTATGAACCTATTCCTGGTCTCCTTTTCTTTTACTCACTTTGTAATTTATATTTTCTTGCTGAATTTTATATAAGGTCTTTTAAATATCTTTAGAACAAGGAAGATAAAATAAACAGATATGCAATCAGAGAATAAAAGTGTGCTTTTAACAGTTGAACTGACTGAGCTTCAGATCCAGCTTGTATTCATTACTGGCAGTGTGATATCAGGTAAGACACTTAACTTTGTATACCTTTCCACTTTACTCATTTATTTATTTACCAATTATTTATTGAATTCCCATTATGTGTCCCAGGCATTTGGATCTGTACTGGGAATACAATGATGACCAAATGAAAGGTCCTTATGCTCAGAGAACTCGAAGTTTAGGTTAAAAAAATGATACTAAATAAACCCATAAATGCAAAATTACCACTGCAATAAGTGCTCTATGAACACACAATAGTGAAATTTCACTGGTAATAGTAAAATACGACAGGAAAGTTTCCTCTGATAAGTGTACTTGGGCTGGTGTCTGAAGGAAGAGGTGTTAACCACGGCAAGGACAGTGCAGATGAAACGTGTTCTAGGCAGAGGGAGGAGGATTACAAATGCTGTGGCAGGAAGGAGTAGGGCATATGCAAGGTGTTAAAAAAAGGTTAGGGTTAGGGGAGGACTGGAGAGAAGACAGCAAGGGAGACAAGTGGTTTGTGATGAGCTAAGGAGAGACTAGTCCAGGGGTCCTCAAACTTTTTAAACAGGGGAGCAGTTCACTGACCCTCGAGCTGTTGGAGAGTGCGGCGCACATTCCACACATGCGCACTGTGGGCCCGGCACAAGTCAGCTGTTAAGCAGGACAGGCAGCAGCAGCAAAAACACCCAGTGGGCTGCATGTGGCCTGAGGGCCGTAGTTTGAGGACGCCTGGCACTAGTCCATGTGGAGCTCTGTGGGTCTTTGGGTAGATGATTTTGTTTTTTATCTTAAGACCAAATAGGGTGTTTTCAATAGGAACTTGACATGATTAGATTATAATCTTGGTAGAAATCATTCCGGCTTTCATTTGACTAACACAGTAAAGAAACATAAGAATAAAAATGAGGAAATAAGATTTCTGTTAATAGTATAGTTGTCCAGTGGAGGGAGCAATGGAGAAATGGCTAAAGCGAGAGATTTAAGAAGGTAAAATCCCTGGAATTAGATAATCAATGGGACATGAGGTAGGAAATTATGGTTTTTGGCGATGGAGCAGGTTTTGATGCCATGGCCCAAGTTGTGATCCAAGAATAATAGGGGCTGAGAAGTAAGGCAGAAGGTCACTGGAGGGGAGGAGGTCTAGGAACCTGGATTCCACCCTTTTAAACTGGTCAGTGTGGACACTGCAAGGCTTGGGATGGAGGAAAAAAACTTATTTCAGGT